>BQNB010004939.1:0-104814 GCA_026074375.1 Tanacetum coccineum | reverse complement strand
GTGCAAGTGAAGGCGAGTTAACAAGGTTCTTTGCAAGGCCATTTAACAAGGAAGGCAAATTAGCAGTGCAAGGCGATTTAGCAGTGCAAGGCGATTTAGCAGTGCAAGGCGATTTAGCAGTGCAAGGCGATTTAGCAGTGCAAGGCGATTTAACAACCTTCCTTTGCAAGGCGATTTAGCATCTTCCTAAGCCAAGGCGATTTAACAATTTTCTTCACAAGGTGATTTAACAAGGCGATTTAACAATTTTCTTCACAAGGTGATTTAACAAGGCGATTTAACAATTTTCTTCACAAGGTTATTTAACAAGGCGATTTAACAATTTTCTTCACAAGAAGATTTAACAATTTTTCTTCACAAGGTGATTTAACAAGGCGATTTAACAATTTTCTTCACAAGGTGATTTAACAAGGTGATTTAACAATTTTCTTCACAAGGTGAATTAGCAAAGGCGATTTAACCATCAAATAGGAGGCGATTTAACCACTTTCATAGAAATTAATTTATCTTGTTTTCACCAAGAACCAAACTAAACACCTTCCATTACACCAAAACAAACACAACACCTAATGTAAAAACGATCAACAAGATTCAATAAAATGTCAAAACAGCTATAGAAATTGTATTTCAATGTCAAGTGATCATGAAGTTTATCTAGTATCGCTTATTTGAGTTTGAATTGGGTTTCACGAAGGCGTCTACTTATTTCATCATCGAGACTTCCTTCTATTTTCTACCCCTTTTCCCTAAACCCCCTCTATCAATTGATGACTTGCTTGATCGTATACAGTTATGATTGAGACTTGAATTATCTAATTTCCAATAGTCAGTGTGGTTAGTTGAAGACCTGGTTAACTATCACTTAAAGGAATTATGTTGTAGTACTCAGTGTCATACGCAGATGCCGATGTGGATAATTTCAAGAGGTGTTGTACCTTTTATACTTTTGATGTTGGGTATAGGGTACTTAGAGGCTTTTTTCTGCACCGTTCTTCAATCAACAATAGTGCAAGATTAAGTAACAAATTTAGGGAATTTTACTTCAGTTTCAAGTTTGGTATATCGGGTTTACTTCACCAAGTGGTCACTACAATAGCCAACAGAATACGAGGTTGGTAAGTTAGCCAGGGAGTTTAAAGGTTGAGATGTAATCAGCAATTCTCATGAGATATTTGAAGCTACAAAACATCAATGATACTTTACAGTCTCAGCAAAATCTTTCAAAGTTCTTCAATGTCTTTCATAATTTTTCAAGATTGTTGCTTATGACAAGAACTTCTTGAGTATATGGTCGTACTCGTCAATGATGCTTCTAAGAGTTCGAAACCATCATGGGGGAATACATGTACTTTGATACTTTAAGGTAATCAGGTCAACTTCTAGGAGGAAGTAGTATATACTACTTTACTTAGTATGGTTTGTGAAGTATTCTACATACGTGAGATGATTTGTTGTTGATTTCTAGCATGTACCCCCGAACAGATATTCCCCAGGACCAAATGTCATGATAGAATATAAAAGCAGTATTAGTTAATGTAAGATATACACATGTGAAGGATGATTCCTTAAAGGGATAAATTGCTCACACTCGGGACTTAGTTGACTTTGGTGTATCAATTCACATCAGCACTATCCTAGATGAAGAAAAGTGCATTTTCGGATCTTAATTGATTTTGGTGCTACGGTTTCAACTTTGATAAAAGGGATAAAGTGTGTACCTCATGTATTGGATTTTCTTCTATAAAAATCCGCTATGCACTTTAAATTTCATTGTTACAAGAGCGTTCGAGCTACATATATGTTTCAGAATCTGCTAAAGATACGGATGTTGGTTTGAGGGGAAGCTGATTCAGAAACTTCACCAAAAAAGAGTCTATAAAGAAAGCTTTTCAAGACATGCTGCATGAATTAGGGGGAAGTTAATCCAACTCATGCATATTATAATGGTTCTAGTATAAGTAAAAGACACAGAAGATCTAAGCTGAGTATAAGTATCAAGACTAGAAGACAAAGACATCATCTTCAGCATTAGAAGCGCTTTGGAATACTTTATTTTGTTATATTTTGTACTTGTTAGGAATATTGTAAGTAATTCTGTATGCCCACATATTAGGGAAAGATTGTTAGCCTTAAAATATGTCAACTAATATAGAATTACACTAGTTTACTTATAATCGGATACACAAGGACTAGAAATGTCAAGTTAGGATAGTAGTGTGTATCAAGGACTAAATATACCCTCCTATACTACCATAGGAGGGTGAGGATAATCATTTGTATCATTAGGTGTGTGTGTTTCTCTCTCTAGAAAACACACGTCTTTCCCTCTCTACACTTTTCTCTCAACATCAATAATATGGCTACTTATTTCTTTTATCCTTCCGACCTCCGGATCATGTGTTTTAGGCTAGAATCTTTATGAATAACAATTGGCATCAGAGTCTAGGGCATTTTGTGTTGTTGGTTTGTATTTTTTATGGTGTTCGTGCCTTAAATAAGCACTTTCGTAGCTTATTTTTTTAAGCCAAAAGCTACGGCTTGGTATGGTTGGTGTTTATTATGTGCAAAAGCTTGAATCTTTCTTCTCTATAATGGTTCTAGCTTATTTGTACAAGTGGCTTGTGGGTTTTTAAAGATTATTTCAAAAGAACCATGTGTCTTTTTAAGCTTTTGTACACTCAAAATCTTGATTTCAAATTTTTTGTGTTAAAAACCATAAAGTTTGTGTTTTAGGGTTGGTATTGCCTTGGAATCCTTAGTTGTACAGAAAAAATCAGCAAAAAATAGGTTTCGAACATGAGGCGAATTAATCCATTCTGAAGGAGGAGAATTAATCCATTCTAAAGGAGGAGAATTAATCCATTCTGAAGAGGAGAATTAATCATTTTGAAGAGGCGAATTAATTCATTTTTGGAAGGTGGAATTAATCCATTTATTGAGGCGAATTAATCCATTTTTTAGAGGCGAATTAATCCATTTTTCGAGGAGGGCAATTAATTTCCATCGCAGGAGTCGATTTAATTAAGTGATTATAATTATTCTGGAAGGCAATTAAAGCCATTTTCGTAAATTTCACTGAAATTTGTGTTGGGCCATTTTCACGACCTTTTTTTTGTTCAAGAATACAAACTTAATAATACCCTCCACAAAGCCAAAAGCAAACACAACACTTAATGCAAAAAACGATCATTAAGATTCACTAAAACGTTAAAACGGCTATGAAATTTAGATTTGAATGTCACGTGATCACGAAGTTGATTTTGGTATCCCTTATTTGAGATTGAAGTGGGTTTCACGAAGGCGTCTACTTATTTCATCATCGAGACTTCTTTCTATTTTCTACCCCTTTTCTTCAAACCCAATCTATCGATTGATGACTTGCTTGAACGTATAAGGTTATGATTGAGACTTGCATTATCTAGTTATACCCGATTTAAGGAGTTACATTGTAGTACTCACGGGTCATAGCTATCACTTAAAGGAGTTACGTTGTAGTACTCAGTGTCACAAGCAGAAGCTGATGTGGATAATTTCAAGAGGTGTTGTACTTTTCATATACTTTATGATTGGAGTATAGGGTACTTAGAGGCTTTCTTCTAAACCATTATTCAATCAATAATAGTACAAGATTAAATAACAAATTTGAGGAATTTTACTTCAGTTTCAAGTTTGGTATATCGGGTTTACTTCACCAAGTGGTCACTACAATAGCCGACAGAATATGAGGTTGGTAAGTTAGCCAAAGAGTTTAAAGGTTAAGATAAAATCAGCATTTATCATGGGATAATTGAATCTACAGAATGTCAATGGTACTTCACAGTCTCAGCAAAATCTTTCAAAGTTCTTCAATATCTTTCATAACGTTTCAAGATTTTTGCTTATGACAAGAACTTCTCGAGTATATGGTCATACACGTCAATTATGCTTCCGAGAGTTCGAAACCATCATGGGGGAATACGTGTACTTTGATAATCTAAAGTAATCAGGTCAACTTCTTGGGGGAAGTAGTATATACTACTTCACTTAGTATGGTATGTGAAGTATTCTGCAAGCGTGAGAAGATTTGTTACTGATTTATTGCATGTTCCCCTAAATGGATATTCACCAAGACCAAATGTCATGATACAATATAGAAGCAATATTAGTTCATGTAAGATGTACACATGTGAAGGATGATTCCTTAAAGGGATAAATTGCTCACACTCGGGACTTAGTTGACTTTGGTGCTACGATTTCAACTTCGGTTAATGGGTTAAATTGTGTACCTCAGGTATTGGATGATTCTTCTACAAAATTCCTCTATGCACTTTGAATGTCAATGTTAGAAGATCGTTCGAGCTACGTTAAATTTTCAGAATCTGCTAAAGATACGAATGTTGGTTTGGGGGGAAGCTGATTCCGAAACTTCGCCAAAAAGGAGTCTATGAAGAAAGCTTTTCAAAACATGCTGCATTAATTGGAGGGAAGTTAATCAAACTCATGCATACTACAATGGTTCCAGAACAAGTAAAAAACACATAAGATCCAAGATGGAGTACAAGTATCAAGACTAGAAGACAAAGACGTCATCTTCAGCATTGGAAGCGCTTTGGAAGACTTTATTTTGTTATATTTTGTAATTGTTAGGAACATTGTAAGTAATTCCGTATGCCCATATATTGGGGGAAGATTGTTAGCCTTAAAATATGTCGGCTAATATGGAATTACACTAGTTTACTTATAGTCGGATACACAAGGACTAGAAATGTCAAGTTAGGATAGTAGTGTGTATCAAGGATTATATATACCCTCTTATACTTCAATAGGAGGGTGAGGATAATCATTTGTATCTCATAAAGTGTGTGTGTTTCTCTCTAGAAAACACACACATCTTTCCATCTCTACACTTTTCTCTCTCAATATCAATAATATGGCTACTTATTTTTTTATCCTCCCCGACCTTCGGATCATGTATGTTTTAGGCTAGAATCTTTTGGAGTAACAGTTTCGTAAAACAAAATTGGGCTATTTAGTTTGGGTTTCAAATATCTGTTTTGGGTTTCGGAAATCAACTATTAATGGGCTAAATTTTACGGACACTCAAATGAGTTTAATTGCTAAATAAAATGGCATTTTACAAAAACCAATGATAAATTCAGTTATAAGATTCATAGCTTTTATATTGATAGATGGGCCAAATGGTGAATATTGTGTCCGGTATCGACCGTTTCTTGAATGTAACAGGATTAGGATTAAGCAATCTACTGACCATCCAAATATCGTATATAAAATATGTTTTGCATAGCTAAAATTTTCAATTCAGTGATCAATGATGAAAGTGATTTGAGAAAAATGAATAAACATGGTGATTCAACTGTTTGTGATCATAGATTGTCATGTTTCAACAAAGTCAAATTTCAAAGTTCTGAAAAGAATGTTTCAGAACACTGTTCAAAATGGTTTATGACTAACTGTTGTACTCAATTGGGTAAATGGTCTAAGTCATGTCCGGTTTCGGCCGTTTTCTGCACTGAACAGAATGAGGAGTGAGTGGCTTAGTGACCATCCAATTGTTGTTACATCAGTTTGGTTGTCTAATCATAGTTTCCAAAATATCTTTAGAAAACTTGTGATTTTGGAAATGTTATCTCAATTTCTATCAAAAAGCCACATCTTTGTCTCAGAAAGTGGTACTCTTTTACTGAAAAGTTTTTTATGAGGATATAAAGTTATACTATTGGATTTCTTAAACATCAAATGGTTGTCACAACTTGTGTTTTTGCCAAATTGGTATTTTCAAAATTAGAGTATATCTTTTTATTCTTGAAAGAGTATCTTTTCACAAATGCTTTTTGGTGAGGAAATTCAAAATAGAAAGAGAGATAAAATCCATACGCAAAAAAGCAAATCTAAGTATGCTCGAAAAAAAATGCCAGAGCATACAAAATAAGATCAAAAGAAAAAGGCGAATAAAGCGTATGACACGTGCCAGAAAAAGCAAGAATTGGCACAAGAGAAAGAAAATGATCAGAATATGTTCAAAAAGAATTGCCAGAGCATATAAAAACAGATAGAGAGGAAAGAGACAAAAATGTTATATAAATGTACATTAAATAAATTTATCTCATTTCACTAACCACTTCATGTCATCATACAGTATTCCACATAGCTCAACAAATCATTCCAGCTGCTCAACTTGTCCCTAAATTTCAAGGCATTGGGAGATGCAATAATTATACTATGCTCCAAAGTATCCCATGCTCACCAGAATGCAAGATAGTGGGACATATCTTGTCACACCCCCAAATAGGGTCCCGTAGGAATAAGCGTCCGGGGCGTGACGCCATACATATATGATAACGCTCCAAATATACATAAAATATCCTTCTAAAATATATGAAATATATATGTTAACGCATGAAATATTGCAAGTTTTGGTTGTTTGTTGGTACAATAATTGTTTCAGGACCAACAATGACATAAAGGACTAAGAGTGTAAAAGAAATCCGTTAAAAGCACTAATAGTCGTTAAAGGGAGAATCAAGAAGAGAAATAAATGAAGAGTTAATGAAATGTGCCAAAGTGCGGTGCACTTACCCCAAGTGCGGCGTACTTAAACGCGGGATAAATGCAATTTAATTACATACAAAGTACGGCGCACAATTATATTTGTGCGGCGCACTTTTCCTGCAGTTACAAGGAAATGATTATGATTGATATTAATGGAGACCTTCCATATACCCACTAAAACCCTAATCTTGTGTTATAAATAGAGCATGAATTTTAGTGTTTTTATCATCCCATTCCTTATAACTCATCTTATAATAATCTGTAGGATCCCGTTAACACTTCATAACATATAACATACACGAATTAGAACTAGAAAAGAGAAAGAGAGTGAGTTGTTTTGTAGAGAGAGAAAGAAGAGAGAGAGATGAGGGAGTTTAGGAAAAGGAAAAAGATATATTTTTAACAACTAACTTTTCCAGAGAGGAAAAGTTACATATATACCCCGACACATTAAAGTGACGCGCGGGATATTTAACTAGGACTCGGGCTCGAGTTTTGCTTGGGATTAAACCCGAAACATATACAATATTAGATTAACTATCAAGCCTGATTCCCGATATTATCCTATTACAACGTTAACTAATTGAATGATCGAGACTTAAATACATAATGGACGAACTTCATGTTCGACTCAATATTTTGAGGCTAACAATCTCCCCCGAAGTGAGTTCATTAACGACACTCCTTCATGAGATCAATGAGATTGTTTTTGTTGTTAAGCTCATGTGGTCTTGGTCTTTCTCTTTGTTCTTTGTTGTAGTCTTGTTCCTTCATGCTTTGTGATATTGACTTTGAGCCTTCGTCATTGTCTTTATCGTCTATGCCATCTTGCGATCTTGAGTCTTTGACCAACATGCTCATACTTTTCCATTATCTTGAAAGCTTCAAATCAGAGTTAGCGGAAGTCTTTGTCTTTAAATCTTGAGCTTTCATGATTGATTGTCTTTGTAGAATGAGCATGAATATGTGGTAATGAATCAACTTTGGTTGATTGGGATACCGTCACCACCGTTTTAACCTGCAGGTTTACGTTAGTGATAATCGAGAAAATTGATTTGAAAATCAATCGACGTGTTACTTGTAAAAACGTTTTTGTAACATATCGGGAGTTTTAATCTTTTATCAAAATTCATCAACCGTCAATTCATTTACTGGACCAAATCGATATCCAGTTGTCACAAGTTTGATTCATATAGAATCTCGCAAGTCACCTACCAAGAGCTTGTTTGATGCTGACTCAAGCAGGATTTCCATCTTCATTGTGAATACTTATAGTATCACTCGGATGTTCTGGCAAATATCACTAGGATATTGCGTAGGACTCTTGTTAACAGCTTTTAAACTTGATGATGTTCAATAAGTGTTTGAGATGGAATGTGTCCTAAAGAGATTTAGATTAATCTCTTGGCTCTAGACTCGATTAGTGCATTTTAGTTTTAGTACTCGAAGGCTGGAGCAGACTGCCACCTATTCAATATCAATGTTCTCGGAATGAGATATCAATACATAACATGTCTATCTCCGTGACAAATGAGACAAGTTTCTGTTGAGAGAAACCCGAATGGCTGGGAAGGGTTGTGCATTGCATCACTAGGTCCATGATGTCGTTTTCAATGTCAGCAATCAACTTATGATTCTGACAGCATATGTATTGACCCGGTTTCTGCCTTAAGTTGTGTGGAGGGCTTCTTTCTTTAGACCCTTTATCCATACATTTCTTTTTCATTCTTCAACGCCTTCAATGCTTACCAAGACGTCATTACTAACACCTTGTTGTGATTGTGTTATTCCCATATACATTCATCTCCAATCATACCTAAGGACTGCTATTTCTAACTTTGGATTATCCTTGGGTAGATCCTCCGGTTCTGGTTGGATCATAGGATTGATTCCTAACCTAACCACCTTATGACTTCAGAATCGTTGTGAAATTAAGATGTTGTTGGGTATAAGATCAAACCATAAAACCTTTTCTTTCTGTTCAGCACATTGAGTCGAATAGATCATATTTTAATTACAAGGTATTTCAAAAACTAAGTGTTTATTATTTAAAATAAGGGGAGAAAATGTATTTAAATTATGTACCAAAACCTCAAAGATCTAATGCAACATCATCTTCTACAAGACCTAGTGCATCTACCAGACATAAAGGCAAAGAGATCGCCAAACCAGTTACACCTCAATCCGAGTCAGTATCTGAAGAAGACTATGATCCTGAACAAGCTTAGAGGGATAAGGACATGCAAAAGAATTTGGCACTCCTTGCAAAGTATTTGAAAAGGCTCAACAAACCTACCAACAACAACCTTCAAACTTCTTTAAACTCCAGGAACAAGACTGAAGATACCACACTAAGGTATAACAACGACAATCAGTTAGGGCAGTTTGGGAATCAAAGGACAATGACAGTTGCTGGGACTAGGGAAACTGTAGGCAGTCCGGTAGTGCAACAAACAGGGATACAATACTTTAACTGCAAGGGATTTGGCCACTATGTGAAGGAATGCAGGAAGCCAAAGCGTGTTAAAGACTACTCGTATCACAAGGAACGATAATGATGTCGTCCGTCATCATTTTCCGTAGGGAATAAAATGGTACGCGATGGACAGTTGGAGTTTGCTGACTTCGTGGCGGTAGATAAAAGATAATCCCATTTGCCGTCTCCGTTTATTCAGTTGAGGAATCCTTATACTTGACTCGATCCCCTTTGATCGTTATATGTTTTTGTATTATTTAATTTCTAGTCGAGTGGTCATACCTATGTGCAAGCTCGAGACTTCATTATCATATAACGTCGGATCGGCTGGGTACGCCTACCCATATTATGATGCTCGTAAAATAAGTCGAGACGATTTAAGGACACACGGAGAGGTCGTGTTTGGTGTGCGAGCTCGAAGTGGTCCCTGCGAGTGGCAGCCAAGCCGGTGACGATCGTGCTTGGGGCACCGTAAAGAATGCACAGAGTTTGATAATATAAGCAAACTTGACCATTTACTAGGGTATGGATCCACGTGTGAGCACTCTACGATGATAGGGTATGGATCCGCGTGTGAGCACTCTACGATGATAGGGTATGGATCCGCGTGTGAGCAACCTACGGTGATAACAATCTTGTTGGATATGGATCCATGGCTATAAAGCCTGTGAGCACCCTGATTTCATATATACTGTAATCTCTTTTGGGTATGAATCCGTTTGTGATCACCCTGTAATCTCTTTTGGGTATGAATCTGTTTATGATTACCATGTAATCTCTTTTGGGGTTTGAATCCGTGTGTGAGCACCCTACAATGATAAAAATCTTTTTGGATTTGCAACCATGGCTTTCAGGCCTATGAACATCTTATAATTTAAAAAAAAAAGAGCTTTTCCTAGGCTGATCTGAGCCAGAATTATTTATTGTTAATGGTAGCTTGACTATTTAGCAAGCATGAGTTAATGTGACTGAACTGATTGATTGACATGATTTGGCTTTTTAGCAAGCATGTCGTTATGTGATTATATGTGCTTAATGATAAGTACCTTGATTCGATTAATGTCGTAGTGCTTTCGATAAAGTTATGTATACTCCGAGTGATTTCCGCATCAATGCGCTCTTTTTCAATTTGCATGGCTTGACGGTTAACGAGCATGCGATTATGTGATTCTATACGCTTGATGATAAGCGTCTTGTTTTAAATAATGTTGTAACACCTTCGATGGAGTTATGTTCACTCCAGACGATTTTTTTTATATAATGACGTGATCTCTTTTAACGAGACCCGTTGGTCAATATGTGTTTTGATTTGACCGGTGTGATCACCAATGATTTTTAAATTGATTGTCGCTTAGAAAATTTTCCAAATGCACCTGAGGTCGTATGGCCATAATGTGAGAACATGTGAATTCATTCGAGAATGACATCTTTCACTCATTGCAAGTGAAATTGGGATGAATAAAGCGATTAAAGCGTCGGGACGTCGCTTCCTAAAGGAGGAGAGAATGTGACAACCGGTAATTTTTAGAACTTTAAATGACTAATTTATTTTCGTCGTTTGATTTGGAACAATTAATTTTCGTTCCGGACGATTTAATAAAAATCATTATTTTTGACTATTTTACAAGCCGTGTTTGAAAATTTCTATTCATTTTAGCGTTGAGAAAATCAAGGGTTTTATATTTTGGCTTCGAAAACTTATTTATTCATTTATTTAATCGTATCCGACGTCCTGGATATTATTTTATTAGATTATGAATTGAAACGTCCGGACATTTAAAATTTTATTTGTCGTGAATAATTATTTTCGTACTATTTTACGAACGAAATTGAGAAAATATTATTTTAGTCGTTTCGCGAGTCAACGTTTGACCGCGTGACCGTTGAGCGTTTTGGGCATCATAAATATTATAACGTGCCCCGACTTATTTTATTTTATGAGATAAATATTTTTATCAGACTTCGTCATATTGTTCCTCTTCTTGAGCCAGACTCGCGTTTTCGGGTCAATATTTTTAATCCATATTTTATTATTTATTTTACTTTTGAGTAAAAATTATTTTTTGATTAATCGGAATAGATTGTCTCGCGTTCGTAATAAAATGTTTAATTAATAAAACTTGAAATCGGACTTTAGACTAAATATTAGTTAAGTGCTTTTTTTTTTTTTACATATTTTTATTATTTGAGAAAAATATTCCATATGATGTGATTTTATTTTTATTGTATACATTTATTTTTCGTGGTTCCGCCTAAACTTTTGATATATTTTTATACCCGTTGACCTCAAAATTAGCCACTTATTCTAAAATTTTACACAATAAAAACTATAAACCCCAACAAAACACACGTCCTAAAATCACTCACATGTAAACTTGTGTGTTGGCTTAATTCTAGCTTAGGTGGGACACATGGCTAACTAAAATGCATGTGAAGCTAGCATAATCATAATATTTTTTTAGTCTTCACCAAATGGATGTTTTCCATTTTTTCTCTCTTTGCCGTGAATATCATACACCAACATCACCATTTACATCAATTGTCTTATTAGTAAATTTCATTAGTTAAAAGGTGAAGACTAGTTAAGTTCTTTAGTTCATTTCACAAAAAATAACAAATGTTTCTTCTCCCTCCTCTCATTTGTGTCGTGACCCTCAAGAGCAAAAACATCAAAGAAAGGATTTTTTTTATTGTCTTTCTTTCTTCCTGTGAAAACCAAAAATATATTCATACTCAAAAACTATGTTCAACATCCACAAATAAACTGTTCACCCTAAAGAACAACCGAGTGAGGTCTTCGTGGCTGCCACAACCTTGCAATTCTAACAGAAGAATAAAACAACGTTGTGTTTTGAGTTGGACACTCCGTGAGTTCAGCGGTTTGTAACCATGCATCCGCTTTGGGTTTACGTTGATTTCTTTTTTTTCAAGCTCCTTGTTCGAGTTGGTGTTTGTAACTGTGTTCGTTTTGACTCAAACTGTCTCATTTGGCTCGGAGGTATATTCCTTAATCACGATTCACGTTATTTCCCTTGATCATACATATATCACAGTCTACCCAACATCTGTATACTTATACATTATCTCGGAAACATGTCATTACATTGGTATAAAAGGTTACCACAAGAAATGTATCCTCAAGTTTGCATTAATCATATTTAAAAAGTAGCTAAACAAATATATATAAATCACCGTGTAGCGACGAATCATGATTTTTGGATCTCTAATATGTTAGTAATTAAATTTCATTAAGGATCTTATATAATGGTAATATTATTAGTATATTTCAAACACCATATTGCAAGGGATTGTTCAAAAGGTAAAACGGTTCATGATCTGCCATGGGTTTATGTTGGGAAGAAGACTTTATTTCTTTTATGGTAAATGTTTAAGATTTTATGTTTTGGCCCTTTTAAAATTAAGTTGTTTTAATATTTATCCATTTAAAACTAGTCCTAACTTGGCCTTGGTTCAAACTGATATTTTACATCTTTATTATATAAGTTAAATAATATTATAAAAACACTTTCAACATCATGGTCATTTTATAATTATTTCTAAACGGTTATAACAGATAGTTAATCTATAATAAAAATATCTATTTAAATCTTCGTGTTCGTACTGTGCGAGCCTAAATATTTAGTTAACACCACTTAATAAAAATTAACAGTTTGTCTTACATTGTTATTTTAATAACTTATTTTACCTTTTAAAAGTATCGTGACCTTCGTTTATTGATGGTGATGTTTAGACAAAAATGTAGTGATACTCTCACGGGGCTTTTATTTCTCATGAAACATTATGTTATAATTTAATTTTTTGGTCCTTAATTTATAATGCTAGATAAAAATAAATATTATAGGTTTATTTAAAAGCAACTCATTTAAGCCTGTTATTTTTACCTCTTAAAATATTGTTCAAAATATTTACTTTAACGTTAACATAATCAAGTGTACAAGATGTACGTCTCAAATGCTATAATATATATAAATTTATTTACGTTATTTGTGTAATATTTATAAATTCTAAGTCGCGACTTTATTTTAGGTTACCTTAGAGTTTTTACTCGGCCTTCCTGACGTTCATTTCTCGGTCTCTCGATGTTTATTGCTCAAGGTGAGTTCATAGCCTCGCATTTAATTCTTTTTATGTTTTGAAAACCCGCGAGGGGGATACATGCTTGTTTTAGAAAATCGAACACATGTGATTTTATTATGTGAACGTTGCTATGAGTGTATTGTTGTGGCCTTTCCTTCATGAACCGTCAATCACCGCTAACCGGTGGACGCTAATGCAATTATAATAGATCTATTTTGGCCTAACGACCTGTCTGACGTGTGATCCTTGCGAGGGCATACGGAGACATATTGTATTTAGTATTGGAGTGTTACACTCGGGTTGGGCAAGTTAAGGTCGGTTCGTGGCTCTGCATCGTTGTGATTTTCTATAAACTAAATGGTTTTCCTATGCTTGTGTTCAAATTGTTTGTTATATACTTTATGAATTCATCAACGTTTTGTTGGACTTTTTTGCTTGTTTATTCAGGTATATGCTTGCTAGCTTGGTGGGTTGGAATGGGATATCGAAGGACGATAGACTTGATGAACTTTGCACGTATGATAAAATGTTTTCTTTTAAAGAAACCTAAACATGTTGTTTGTATTTTGAATGAGTTTTATAAAGGTATTAGGACATTGTAACTCTGATCTTTTTAATAAACAATTGAATGTCGTTTTACCGTTGACGCGTGAGCTTTATTATGAAGTAGCACCCCGATGTTGTTATTCTGCTGCGTTGTAAATCTTGAGAGTGTTACAGATTGGTTCAGAGCACGGTCATAGCGAACTAGGTCGTTTTTCAAAACCTGGACTATGACTGTTTTCGAAAAAATTTCACGAGTCGTTCACCGATGTCCGATATCCGCGCGCCCAATCCTTCCCGATCCTTTATGTGCTTGTTGCTAGGCCTTTGTTTGTATACTTTATACCAAGCGTGCGGTATAAAAGGGTATTTATATATGTATGTGTATATATATACACGATATCCGTTCTACGTCGGACCGCTATGTATACATATGCCTTTCGTATGTTACACGCCGTACATTCGAGGTTGTACATTAATATTGATGTAATGGGGTCTCCATTTGATATGATTGATAATATTCGTATATGTGCAATATATACATATATACATTGCATTATTATGTTGATTGAGGCTGGTTAGATTTTTGTAGTGTTTTGAGCGCGATCTAAGAATCAAATAGCTAAGGAACGAAGGAACGAGGCGAAACTATTTATTTTCCGATCTTTCTTAGTGAATCATCATAAGTAATTTCTATTACTAGCAAAATCATTATTTTCGCAATTTAATTCGTTATTGATGATTGTTTGTGATGAAATCCGTCGAACACTTGCTTAGATTAGTTCGAAAGATTTGTTGGGAAAAATTAACGATTTGAATATCTTGTATAGGTAGGTTTAAACTTGATATGAATTGATTTTTGAGTCAAAAAAATAAACTTTTGGAGTTTTGTAACACGCGGCTTTGAGCAGAAAATTTAACCCGTATTTCAAGGCCTGATATTTTGTAAAAGCTTATTTTTATTTAAAATAAGATCAAGTTTATTTTTGCAAACGTTTTGATATAAAATAAAGCTCTTAACTCATTGTAACGAAGAAACTGGAACAAAATCGGAATATACACTTTAAGTGAAAAACTACAACACTTGAAATAATTAATTAAAAAGCTGATATAATTTTTAAAGAGCAATTCGAGCATTTTCGAGTCAGTTTTAGCCTTCCGGCAAAACATGAAAGTTGCTTGGAATGTCATTTTACTTTGCCGAGAGGCTTGTTTATTTTTTTAAATCACTTGATAATGGGTCAAAAATGAAAGTCAAATTTCTACATTTCCTTAAAAATTAAATAAGTTTCAGTAGAATTTTGTAAGAACATTTATGTCATTTTCTGTCGAGATTCAAATCTCGACTAAAACTAAAAAGTTGTTTGAAATAATGTTTTACATGAAACCTCTTTAGAGTCTGAGTCACGAAAATGTGATATAACTGGTCAGTTTTGAGAAAACATACATATATGTTATTAAAAATAAAACGTTGGATTTTAAAAGTCAATTGGGCCAATTTGAATCTTGTTGGATAATTATAAAAATAATAAACTCTCATTATTCTTACTGTATAGGTTTATAATATTTAAGAAATAGACGTTAATAAAATATGACAAAAGTGTCGAGATTTTAAATCTAATAATTATATCGACTATGATAATCCGATAACCGGATATACTAAAAATAGTAACTTCCTTGAAATGGTAACTTTCCAAAACAACAACTTTCTAAAGTTAGAAACTTGACAAAGATAAAAAGTCTTCAATGATGTAACATAATCTATGTACACAAAAATGGTCGCTTTTACAATATGATAAGTGATATTAATTAAAATGCGCAAAGTGGATTTCTCATCGCATGCATACTTATATTATTTTTATTAAGGATATAAAGATATATATATCTAAGGATACGAGGTACGTATCGTTCGATCATACTTTTATTATTTCTCTGATTACGCGACACTACTATAGGTCGTGGTCGAGCACGTTGAATAGACGCCTCACTGTTTTAGAGAGAAGCAATCTGACTCCTAGTGTGGACAATTCCAGTTATCGAATATATCGTCCGTTTTCCTCATTCGATTACATTAATCCTTAATTCACTACTTCTTGTACTTGCTACGATCCTTAAATCTCAACCACCTTAATATCTTTTCATGAACAATTTATACCAAAAATATACAATAATTTATAAAATGTTTCATCAAACTAAATACCAAATTGCGTCGATTTTCATAAGAAGACAAAGCAAAAATGTGTTTCCCAAAAATAAATGAACAATAGTTGATGTGTTTCCCAAAACGAAGGTAAAAATATTTTCCCATTTCTATGTCAAATGATTTACTTATTTTCAAAGATAGGTCAAAAACTTTTATCATCATATATGGTGTGTAATAATCGAAAAGTTTTCTTTTTGGACGAGGACGGATGTGTCGTCGCTTGGTCCTCAATTATGCATAGCCTAGCTAACTATGCATAATTCAGGAAGAGCCACGCTGTGTCGGATTAATCGTCGCCTTTAAACTAGTGGTTTTGGATAAATGTTTGGGTGAGAACACTTCTAAATGATGGATCCTTATGCAAGTAATCCTATTCGATTCGATTTCGTAAAAACAAGTCTGAATTTTCTTGCGTTCCTTGAAATCTTTTCTTTCGGATGGTACTGCCTTAGAAAGTCACCATGACCGAGTAATTCCGAAAAATATTTTGTGTGTCACGTGTAATGTGTGAAACCCCATCTAAGTTACAATATTGGTGATGAAATACAAAGAAACCTGATACCGACACTGAGAAGAAATTTTAACAAGATCACAAGACTGCCAAAGTGGATGAAAGTCGAATTCGAGTAACTACGAGACCAATGAAAAAGACTTCTCCTGCATCAAATGTACCTTACCTTATTTTTCCCTCACTCTTTCGATATGTCAATCGACGTCTGTAGAGGAAAGTTCTTTTACATCAAACTGTGAATCATTCCTGTTGAATACCTGTAATCATGAAGAAAACTTCTACCCCCGAAACGTATGCGTTCGGTCATCTAATATTACGAATGAATCCTACACAAGCTCGAGTTGTGAATTCGAGGTGTTTGATTTGTTCCTGTTCTGCCTTGTGAACTCGAATACCAACGTAGAGTGGTGACTCGGATACCAACGTAGAGTCGCACAAGGATGGCTCAAAAGGAGAGCCTTCGGCGCAAGAGCCAAGCACAATGGTCGGATCCTACCGAACGATAATGATGTCGTCCGTCATCATTTTCCGTAGGGAATAAAACGGTACGCGATGGACAGTTGGAGTTTGCTGACTTCGTGGCGGTAGATAAAATACAATCCCGTTTGCCGTCTCCGTTTATTCAGTTGAGGAGTCCTTGTGCTTGACTCGATCCCCTTTGATCGTCGATGATCAACGACGGATAGCCATAGTTGAAATTTATGTGCAAAGTTTCTGCTTGTTATGTGTTTATGTGATATGTGGGTTGCGCTCGTTGAAAAAGACGAGGCATTTTAGGGCTCGTTGAAATATTACGAGACATTTTAGGGCTCGTTGAAATATTACGAGACATTTTAGCCCCCGTTGGAATATACGGCAGTTGGGTCCTCGACGCTCGTGAAAGGACACGAGACGGAGTCGGGTAGGAGCGGTCGCGATTGGTGTGCGAGCTCGATAAATCCACGGATGGAACCCGGGACGGTGACGATCGTGCCTGGAGCACCGTGAAGAATGCTCAGGGTTTGATAATATAAGCAAACTTGACCATTTGATAGGGGATGGAACCATGGACGGACTCATGAGCACCCCTTGATGTTAATAATCTCTTTTGGGTATGGATCCGCGTGTGAGCACCCTACAATGATAAAAATATTTTTGGATATGCATCCATGGCTATTAGGCCCGTGAACATCCTATAATTTTAAAACTTTTCTTGGGCTAGATTTAGCCGGAATTAAGTCGAAGATTGTTGTTAATCATGGCTTGGCTATTTAGCAAGCATGAGTTAACGTGATTGAACTGATTGATTTGGCATGGTTTGGCTTTTTAGCAAGCATGTCGTTATGTGATTATATGTGCTTATTGATAAGTACCTTGATTCGATTAATGCCGTAGTGCTTTCGATAGAGTTATGTATACTCCAAGTGATTTCCGCATAAGTGCGCTTTCTTTCAATTTGCATGGCTCGTCGGTTAGTGAGCATGCAATTATGTGATTGTGTACGCTTAATGATAAGCGCTTTGTTTTGAATAATGTTGTAACGCTTTCGATGGAGTTATGTTCACTCCAGATGATTTTTATAATGACGTGATCTCTTTTAACGAGACCCGTTGGTCAATATGTGTTTTGATTTGACCGGTGTGATCACCGATGATTTTTAAATTGATTGTCGCTTTGAAATTTTTCCAAATGCGTCCGAGGTCGTTTGGCCATGATGTGAGAGCATGTTAATCCGTTCGAGAATGTCGTCTTTCACCAATTTTCAATGTGGTATTTTTGGGACGAATAAAGTGATTAAGCGCCGGGACGTCGCTTTCTAAAGGAGGGGAGAATGTGACAACCGTCAATTTTCGGAACTTTAAATAACTATGTTACCCTTTTACTTTTCGAGTTTGACTTGACTTTTGACCGTTTGACCTTTTTATCGTCAAAAAAAAAAAAAAAAAAAAAATTTTCCGCGTAACCGATAATTTTCCAAAATTTATTTTAATAATAAATCATAATTATTAGTACATAATTCTCAAAAAAAAAATTATATTTTATTTCAAACCTGGTTGGCTCGAAAGCGACAACAACGCGTACCGACACGAGACTAATGAAATTTTAATTATTTATCGAAATTTATTTAAATAAAAATATTTAATAAATTATCTTACATTTTATTTAAAACGTTGTTGAAACGCAAACACTATAAATTAGATTTATTTTTTCGGACAGAGTCTAAAAACTATTAATCAATTAAATAATAAACAAATTTTAATATAAACTCAAAAAAAAATGTTACTATATATTTACGAAATATAGTCGTGTAAATACTCATTTTCATAGGAAAAATAATTTGAAAAACGATGGCGTAAGTTTCGTCTTTTAAATCATCCGTTAACTCGACCAAACGAGACCCGAACCGTTATTTAACAAAAATTACCCAAAGTTCACTTCTAGTCCCTCTATTATATTTTCAAATACAACCCTAAAGAATTATACACCTTTCATTTACTTTTAAAACTTTTATATATATATAAAAATTTAACTAAAATTTTTCATTATAACAAATTTCAAAACACACACAACTCAAAAACCCTCTCCCCTCTCTCTCCAATCTCCGGCCAGCTGCCGCCGGCCAGCCGCCGCCGGTCAGCCGCCGCCGCCGGAAAAACTTTTCCGGCGATCCTCCATCTTCTCCGGCGAGTATTTTCACACCATCCTCTCCACCATCTCGACGCTACCTTATGCCGCCATTAACCTCATCACCACTCCGCCAACATCACCTCATCACCGTCTCCATCCCACCACCGCAACACCACCACAAACTAGATCCACCATCTTCAGCCGATGCATGCCACCACAACCATCTCCACCTTCCTCACAGCCTCCATACACCATCACAAGCATCCAAAGATCTTTTTTTTCTTACCTCGTTTTCCGTGCATGGTGGTTACATCGATTGTAAAAGGGGTTATTTAATTTAGGGGTTGATTTGGTCATGGTTTATGTCAAATAGGGGCTGTCCGCCGCCAAACCACCATCGTGGTGGCGGTCGGACGACGGTACAGCCACCACAGCCGCACCATGTGTTAGGGCTGTGGCGGCGTATCCCCCGGGTGTCTCGCAGTGCTCAGCTGCTTTACGCACCGCTGTGGCGGCCGGGCCAAAGCCGGCTGCGGAAACCACAGGCCACACAGCCGCACCATGGTTGGTGTCGGGCTTGCTTGTGGTGGTGATGCCCTTGTTTTTTGTTAAAATTTATTTATTATAATTTATTCCGGTTAAAATTGTTGATTTTTCCGATGTAAAAAACGCGGCTTAAACAAGCGTTTGGATTACATATAATTATGCCATTTGGTGGCGTTTGGATTTGTGGATAACAGCATTATTGGGGTGTTTGGATCATGATTTTATGTCTTTTTAAGGGTGGTATCTGGGACAGTGGCCCTAAATAAGGGTGTCGTTTGGTTTTTATTGGATTTTTATTGTGTAATACTTAGTTAGTTACAAATTTTTGAGACAAGAACAATATTGTGGTATTGATTGATAATAAGTGGGAAAGTTATGTATTTATATACATGATAACGTTGTATTAACGGCATGGTAATGCGAAATTCTAAAAATTATATACTTATTATTTTTCTCTTAAAACTATATTATTCTTAAAATTCAAATAAATGGATAAAGTTATATAGTATTTATATTTATCAAATTATAAAATATACAATAACTCGGTGATAATCGAGAAAATTATAATTTACAAACGATTTAACTATTTTACTAAAATCGTTAAGAAAATGAAACCTTAACTTATAATATATTATTTTATAAGTCACAACTAAAATATTAATATAAACTTTTATAAAAATTTGAAAGACGTTAATTGTCTAACTTGGAACCTTAAAACGTATGTTCACGTTTATTAAATAAATCTTTAATGAATTCTTTAGTAATTTTCGAATGCGTTTCGAATAATATTGTTTAAATTAAATCTCTCGCTTTTTTTTATGTATATAATATAAATAATGCTGAAAAGATTGCCATACCTTAAAATGCACTTCGAATATTTGCCTTTGGTTATATAATTCTCGTCATGAATTATACGCGTCCGTTTTCATATGTAATGTATATATGGAATATACATTACATACTTGTTTTGTCATTTTGTTTATTTTATTTGGCCAACGACCGAAATATTATAATTTTAAATTGAGTCTTTTTATTTTGAGTCGTGTCGATGTAACTATCCATCGAAAAAACCCCAAAACTTATACCTCCTTAAATGAATGGAGCATTACCGTTAGGATTAATTGCAACTTCGCGATCGCGACAAGATGTTCATTGAAGCCACGTGGTTATTAGATTATCCGATTATTGCTTACGAGCAAGGTGAGTTCATAGCCTCGCATTTAATTCTTTTATATTTTTAAAACCCGCGAGGGAGGTACATGCTTGTTTTAGAAAATCGAACACAGGTGATTTTATTATCGCTGCTCCACGCTCTGCGTTGACTGCCCATCCGTGTACGTGTTGTGCGCACCTTTCCTTCATGAACCGCTCAACTCACAGCTAACCGGGAACGATGATGCTATAATAATAGATTCATTTTTGGCCTAACGACCTGTCTGACGTGTGTTCCTTGCGAGGGCATACGGGGACATATTGTATTTAGTATTGGGAGTGTGTAGCACTATCACTCCAGGTTGGGCACATGGTTAAGGTTCGGTTCGTGGCTCTAGCATCGTTGTGATTGTTCTATGAACTAAATGTTTTGCTATGCTTGTGTTCAAAATGATTGTTTATAAACTCTATGAATTCACTCAAGTTTTCTTGACGTTTTAGAACTGTTTCACTGGACACGGATGAAGAGATTGATGAACAGGAATTGGAAGCACATTACAGCTACATGGCAAAGATTCAGGAGGTCTCACCTGAAGAATCCAGTTCTACTGGTCAGCCATTGGAACAGGTACAAAATCATGATGAAAGTAATGTGTTTGCAAATGAAAGACGACATTCTGAGCAACCTGAATCCATTAATGACACATATGTTTTGGAGAAGGATGATAGCAATGTCACTCCTGATTCATCAAATATATGTAATAATGATAATCAGGTTGACCAAAATGCTGCAGAATGTGTTGATGAGCGTGCTGCGCTTGCTAATTTAATTGCAAATTTAACTCTTGATACTGAGGAAAACAAAACGATTTTAAAGCAATTAAAGAAAGCAAACGCATCATTGACTCAAGAATTGGAAAAGTGCAAAACTAACCTTGATGAGACTAGTAGGGCTCTGGGGGAGGCTACTAGTTGTCGGGATAGTTGTCTGATTGCACTTCAGAACAAACAGACTGAGTTTGAGAAGTACAAAGCCTTTAATGACCGGACGATTGATTATGAAATACTTCAAACAAAGTTAAATGAAACTCTAGGACTATTAGCTCGTAAAGACATTGACATAAAAGAAGGTTTAAAAACTAAAGCCTATGAAATTTTAGTTGTCAATCAGAAACACGATGAGTTAGTCAAAAAGAGTCTTTTAAGAAAGTCACAATTTGAAGGTCAACTCAAAGAGAAAAGTAAGGTCATTTCGGATTTAAAGGTTAAGGGAGAAAAATATATTGACAAAATGATTGAAATGGACAAGCAATTAAAGTTTTTGAATGAAATTGTTTACACTCGTAATCAGTCAATTCAGACCATTCATATGTTAGCACCCAAATGCTCGACATATAATGGTTTACCAATCTTTGCTAATCCAAGGTACCTCAAGAAAGCTCAATCTGAAAAGCCCTATTTGTATGAGATCCCATATGATACTTCTGATCTTGCAAACAGATTTGCCCCCAATAAGGAAGAGACCATGACTCTTGCAAATAAGAGTAGATCAAAATTGAATAAAGATTATGTTAAACCATATGATTACACAAGATAGAATAGTCTTTATGAAATTTTCACAGCACCCTCACTGGTGCATCTTTATCAGTTGGAACGCGCAAAAGAAGTTAGGAAGACAATGTGGAGAAAACCGTTTGTTAGAACAAAACCAAACATTGCTAAAAACATTACCTTTCTACCCATTTTGAAATCCATTAGTAAAAGTAGACTAGCTTTTAATGACATGACATTTAACATCAATCAATTTAGAGAAATTGTTGATCAAGCTTGGTTTAAACATACTAGTGATTATTTTCGGGTGCCAACTGCTAAAGATATGGAAGTTTTGATAAAACCCTTATTAATGCCTCTTTCCATAAAAACTCAAAATGATAGTTTTTGTTTTGAACATGAACTTAATACAGAAATGCATGAAGATTATGAGTACGTTAAATCCCTTGAAAAAGAGGTTGACGAACTTGAATTTGAAAAGGCTGATTTTTCAAACATATATGATCTACTTCTCGAAGAGTATGTGTCTAAAGATGTTACATGTTCATATTTGCATTCTCTGTCTGATTTAAATGCTTATGCTGAATTACAATGCTTGTATCTTCATAAAGTCAAAGAATGTGAATGTCTTGCATAAAAGCTTTCGAAACAAACTGAATCTGTTAACAAAGAAGTTCATAATAAACTTTTAAAGAGTTTTGCTAAACTTGAAAACCACTCGATTTCTCTTGAACTTGCTTTACAACAATGTAAAGAACAAATGAAAAACAACTCAGTTTGCAAAGAAAACGGATCAAATGTATTTCGAAAAGAACGTGAACAATATCATGAAATACAGGATTTGAAAGCTCAAATGCAAGACAAGAACATAGCCATCAGTGAGTTAAAGAAACTCATTGAGAAATGCAAAGGAAAGTCTGTGGAAACTCAGTTTGATAAACCATCTGTTGTTCGACAACCAAATGCTCAACGGATTCCAAAACCATCAGTTTTAGGAAAACCGACTCCTTTTTCAAATTCTCCTGAAATGAGAAGTTTTCAAACGAATCAGTCGGTTAATAAAAATAATGTGTCGGATGGTTTGTTTAACCAAGTCACTCAACAGAAGTTGCCTTAGAATAGAAAACAAGCGGAAATACACTCGAATGTGCTTAAACCAGGAATGTATAGAATTGCCAGTAACACAACGAAAAACAGAGAACCACAGTTGCCTCATGCTTCAAGGAATACTAATCCTTATGTGTCTAAATCTACAGGAGTAAATCACACTACTAGTGTTAGCAGACCACAGCTTAAGTGCTATCAAGTTAAAGATAAGGTCGTGCCAAACAATAGTCAAGTGAAGTTTAAAAAGAAGGAAGTAGAAGACCATCATAGGATTTCTAGTATTTCTAAGAAAACAAAGTCTGTAACTACGTGTAATGACAGTTCAAAATCCAGAACTTTGAATGTGAATGCTGTTTGTGCTGAATGTGGAAAATGTGTGTTTAATTCTAATCATGATGCTTGTGT
This sequence comes from Tanacetum coccineum, assembly GCA_026074375.1. Classification (NCBI taxonomy): domain Eukaryota; kingdom Viridiplantae; phylum Streptophyta; class Magnoliopsida; order Asterales; family Asteraceae; genus Tanacetum; species Tanacetum coccineum. Next base: position 81,066 of record BQNB010004939.1, on the reverse strand, counting down.
TTCTAGATACTTGAATGACGTGACGCTGAACTAAGATGCCTAATGTAGTGCATATTAGTGCTATTAAACCTCCAAGAGAAAAAAACAAATCTGTTGCAACACCCCATAAGAAAACAGTTGCATCAGATACCACTATTCAGAAATCCAAGAGTTACTATAAGGAGTTGTATGAGAATACAAATCAGGAATGGAAATGGTGGATAGCTAAGACATGTCCATCAGGATATACATGGACATAAAAGCCTCTTAGGACCAAAAAGATATGGATGCCTAAGATCAGGAAAGATGATGTATCAACAAGTATTAGTCCCACTATAGACATTATCTCTAGGATTACTAATGTCTTAAAGATATCAAATTCCTTAGGATCCAATTTGTCCAATGTTCCATCGTCCTCTAATTCTCTTGCAGATTGTATAACTCATCCTATTCATTGTTGACTCTGGATGCACAAAGCACATGACGGGCAATCTCAAGCTGTTGTGTAATTTTATGGAGAAATTTCTGGGTACTGTTCATTTTGGAAATGATCAATTTGCTCCAATTCTTGGTTATGGAGATCTGAATCAAGGAAATGTCATGATCAAACGGTTTTATTATGTCGAAGGCCTCAATCACAATCTTTTCTCGGTTAGTCAATTCTGTGATGCGGATTTAGAGGTTGCTTTCAGGAAATCTACTTGTTTTGTGAGAGATCTTTAGGGAAATGATTTACTAACTGGTAATCGTGGTCGATCTATACACACTATCTCTTCAAGGAAACAACTTCATCAACTCAATCTGTTTCATGGCTAAGCTTTACAAACTCAAGGCATGGTATATTGGCATCGTGGACTTTCTCATCTTACCTCGATTACATCACCTTACTTCTAATAGAAAATACTATTGTGGACATGCTTACCTAAGTTGAAATATGTAAAGGATCAACTTTGTTCATCTTATGAAATGAGTAAAGCAAAAAGAAGCTCATTTAAGTCAAAAGTTGTTCCAAGTTCCAAAGGAAGGCTGAATTTGCTTCACATGGACTTGTGTGGTCCAATGCGGGTTGCAAGCATAAATGGGAAGAAATATATTCTGGTGATTGTTGATGACTATTCAAGATACACTTGGACTCTTTTTTCTACGGATCCAAGGAATGAAACGCCAGAAGTTCTAAAGTCTTTCTCACGATGATTCAACGCAATCTTATAAGCTAAGTTTATAAGTGTCCGTACTGACAGAGGCACAGAGTTCTTGAACAAGACACTCCATGCTTATTTCAAAGAAGAAGGCATTGAACATCAGACTTCCACTCCTCGAACACCTGAACAGAACGGCGTTGTCGAAAGACGGAACCGCACTCTTGTTGAGGCTGCTCGAACAATGCTCTCAGCTTCTAAGCTTCCATTATCATTTTGGGCTGAAGCAGTTGCAACCGCATGCTATACTCAGAACAGATCAATCATCATATCGACTCATGGAAAGATGGCGTATCACATAATTAATGAAAGGAAAAACCATTCAATAAATCATTTCACATCTTTGGTTGCCTTTGTTATCTAACTAGAGATGGTGAAAATTTGGATAAGATGAAAGAAAAAAGGGATCATTGTATCATGGAGGGTATTCTACTCAGTCGTAGGGATATAGTGTTTACACAGAGAACACGCTTAATAGTGAGTCAATTCATATCAAGTTTGATGAAATCAAAGAAATGATGTCTGATCACACAGTTCAGACTCGGCACCACAAAAGACAAGAGATGTCTGTTGAAAAAAATGTCTCTTCAGGCCTTCGTTCCTCAAGGACAAAAGGCGTCAGATTATGACAACTCTGACCTCGTGTCCCCAAGACTAAATGTTGTTCCTACAGCAGAGAAGACGGATTCGGCACAACAAGGGTTGGAATTTCTCTTCAGTCCTTTACTTGAAGAATATTACAATCCATCACACAGTCATGCTGAGGACAACAACAATGATCAAGCACCAAATGCATTGTTTCAAGAAGCTGAATTTATCAATCCTTTTTGTACACGGGTACAAGAAACTAGTGAGTCTTCCTCACGCAACATTAATAATACCGATGTGCATTCATTTCAACCACAAAGTTATGATTACCGATGGACGAGAGATCATCCATTAGAACAAGTTCATGGAAATCCAACCATGCCAGTTCAAACAAGACGACAACTTGCCACAGATCCTGAAATGTGTATGTTCGCGCTCACAGTGAGTATTCTACATGGATCGAAGCAATTCAGGATGAACTTCATTAGTTCGACAGACTAAAAGTCTGGAAACTAGTCGACAAACCATTTGGCAAGATGATTATAAAGCTAAAGTGGTTATGGAAGAACAAGAAGGATGAAGATCATACTGTAATTCGCAACAAAGCATGACTTGTAGCTAAAGGTTATGCTCAGGAAGAGGGTATTGATTTCGAAGAATCATTTGCACCAGTTGCTCGCTTGGAAAGCGTTTGGGTTTTCGTTGCTACGCAGTACACAGTCTTTTCAATTCTATTAGTTGGACGTGAAATTGGCATTTCTTAATGGTCCACTGATGGGGAGGTTTATGTTGCTCAGCCAAAAGGGTTCGTTGATCCAGATCATCCAGAAAAAGTCTACCTTCTGAGGAAAGCTTGTATGGATTAAAGCAATTGCTCCAAGGCGATGTTGATGAACTTTCCAACTTCATGATGTCCAAATGCTTTTCTAAAGGTTATAATTGACAACATTATCAAGATAAGATCGGGGAGGATTTCTTACTTGTGCGATTTACAGTTGATGAACATAAGTTTTGGGTCTACAAACCCTAAATATTTAAAAAGATTTGAAAAGTTAATGCACAATAGATTTGAAATGTCCTTTAATGGGGAGATTGAAGTTCTTTTTAGGACTAAGATCCACCAGTCCCCAAAAGGTATTTTTATCAATCAGGCCAAGTACGCTAAGAATTTGAAAACAGCATAACATGGACCCAATTGTCATCCATTGGTATACACCATGCTACAAAACCCAAACTAGATGTAGATTTGAGTGGAGAGACCGTTGACCATTTGATTATTGTAGTAATCGGGTCACTCATATTACTTGACATCTAGTAGACAAGACTTAGTTGCAAGCAGTATGCTGTATTGTGCACGTTATCTCAAGCAAGACCCAAACACAAAAGCACCTCAAGGAGGTTAAAAGAAATCTTTAAATAACTAAGGGTAGCCATTAGCATGGACTTCTGGTATCCGTAAGGATTTATGCTTGGAACTAACAGCTTTCAGTCGCTGATCTCATGTCGGATGCCTTGATACTCGGAAAAGCACTTCTAGAGGGATACAATTCCTTAGTGATAAGCTAGTAAGTTGGATGTCAAAGAAACAAAACGGCAGTGCAATGTCTTCAGCAGAGTCAGAGTACATGGCGTTATCTGCAAGTTGTGCTCAAGTAATGTGGATGAGGACACAGCTTCAAGATTATGGCTTCAACTACAACAAAATACCGTTGTATTGCGACTCTCAGTCAGCCATAGCAATATCATGCAACCCCGTACAACATTCACGGATAAAGCACATCCATACTCGGTATCATTTCATAAAGGAACAGGTTGAAAATGGTATAATTGAATTATATTTTGTTAGAACTGAATACCAGTTAGCTGACATATTTACGAAAGCCCTTCCTGAGGATCGTTTAAGTATCTTGTCAAAAGGATTGGTATACAATCACAACAAGGTGTTAGTAAGACGTCCTATAAGCAATTGCACCGTTAAAGAATGAAAAAGACATGGTATGGGATAAAGGGTGTAAACAAAGAAGCCCTCCATACAACTTAAGGCAGAAATCGGGTCAATACATATGCTTTCAGAATCACATGTTGATTGCTGACATTGAAAATGACATTATGGACCTAGTGATGCAATGCACAACCCTCCCCAGCCATTCGGGTTTCTCTCAATAAAAACTTGTCTCATTGACACGAGATTCAACGTTACTATTGCATCTCAATTCCCGCGATCATTGATATTGAATAGGTGGCAATCTGCTCAAGCCTCCGAGTACTAAAACCAAAATGCACTAATCGAGTCTAGAGCCAAGAGATCAATAAAAATCTCGTTAGGACACATTCCATTTCAAACACTTGTTGAACATCATCAAGTTTACAAGCTATTAACAAGAGTCCTCTTAATATCATTGTGATATTTGCCAGAACATCCGAGTGATACTTATGTATTCACAATGAAGATGGAAATCCTGCTTGAGTCAGCATCAAACAAGCTCTTGGTAGGTGACTTGCGAGATTCTATATGAATCAAACTTGTGACAACTGGATATCGATTTGGTCCAGTAAATGAATTGACGGTTGATGAATTTTGATAAAAGATTAAAACTCCCGATGTGTTACAAAAACGCTTTTACAAGTAATACGTCGATTGATTTTCAAATCAATTTTCTCGATTATCACTAACGTAAACCTGCAGGTTAAAACGGTGGTGACGGTATCCCAATCAACCAAAGTCGATTCATTACCACATATTCATGCTCATTCTACAAAGACAATCTATCATGAAAGCTCAAGATTTAAAGACAAAGACTTCCGCAAACTCTGATTTGAAGCTTTCAAGATGAGGCACAGTATGAGAATGTTGGTCAAATACTCAAGATCGCAAGATGGCATAGACGATAAAGACAATGACGAAGGCTCAAAGTCAAGATCGCAAAGCATGAAGGAACAAGCCTACAACTAAGAACAAAGAGAAAGACCAAGACCACATGAGCTTAACGACAAAAGCAATCTCATTGATCTCATGAAGGAGTGTCATCAATGAACTCACTTCGGGGGAGATTGTTAGCCTCAAAATATTGAGTCGAACATGAAGTTCGTTCATTATGTATTTAAGTCTCGGTCAATCAATTAGTTAATGTTGTAATAGGAAAGTATCGGGAATCGGGCTCGATAGTTAATCTAATATTGTATATGTTTCGGGTTTAATCCCAAGCAAAACCCGAGCCCGGGTCCTAGTCAAATATCCCGAACGTCACTTAATGTGTCGGGGTATATAAATAACTTTTCCACCTAGGAAAAGATAGTTGTTTCATTAATAAAAATTCCATTTTCTTCTTTCTCTAATTTCTCTCTCAACTCTCTCTCCTCTTTCTCTCTCTAAATCAACTCACTTTCTTTATCTATTTTCTTGATCGATTCGTGGTTTGTTATATGAAGTGAAGTGTTATACGGGATCCTACAATTGGTACCAGAGCATATTAAATCCAATAAACGCTGGTTTTTTGTTTAGTCATGATTTCTTATCGCGAACGCATATCATTCTTAAGACTTAGCCGAGACATCATCCTAAACCTAGACACGTGAAATGCATGTCACAATTAACGTATCCGCATAAAGCATCCATTATTTAATTATAACTATCTAGGATTAAAGCAATGTGTCTTGTTAAGCCCTAGCCCATAGGGACTTTACCCACATACTGTTGACTGTAAATTTTAACGAGCATTTCACTGTTTTATGTCTTTATCAATTAACTAAGAACATAACTTTTGAAACATTAAAGGTCCCTACTGTCCAACTAAGCACATAAATTTAAAGACAAAGAGAGAACATTTTTGTGATCCTATTAATCAGTAAATAAAAAACACGTATGGAAAGCATCCCAGTATCTAGTTCACTTGTTAGGCATAACTAGACCCAGTTGAATGATAGGTCACATATTCAAACACGTAGACAAGTATCATGTGATAAACATAATTAAACTTTCAACGATAAATTAAGAAATCGAGTTTAAAACAAACCAAACAATAAATCTACATTAAGATGGCTAATACCCAAGGGTATTAGCCCATAATCGTTGTAATTATACAAGCGTGATCAAATAACCAAGGTAAACTAAACGTTTTACCGAACGATACCAAAAATTAAATGATTACAAGAGTATAGGAATTACATGGTGTCTTTTATGGAATCGTGATCGATGCTTGACCTTTGGTTGCTCTTATTTTCTTTTGAAAATTGTCTTTTATGTGTATGGTATAGAGAATATGATTTTGCACACTGAAAACTCGTTTTTGAGTCTTCTATTTATAGTGTCTGAAAAAGACTGGATATGTCGTATTGAATGAAGTCAATATCGCGTGTAGGGTTTTTTCCTTAGAGTGTACGCTAAGTTTATAATCAATCAGATATAACTTCCTAAATTATAATTATTCACCAAATCTCTAAATGTCGTCCAGCTGGATACGGCATATGAAGAAACATGGATACGCCATATTAGGAAGTGAGAATGTGCGTTTTCTTGTGAAGTCTAGGCGTTGATACGCCGTATCTTCTTTTGTGGATATGATGTATTGAGTAGAAATAAGCAATCTTTAAATATCATCGTTTAAGCTCTAAAAAGTGCGTCTTTTAGCATGTCTTCACAAATCACTTCGTAATTACTGCAATTTACAATTTTAAGCAATTAAGTAACGATTCTTGCAATAATTATATAAAATTGGATAATTTATTCGGGATAAATGATGGTATAAATGTAACGTTATTTGATCTCATCAGCTACTTACCCGGACGGGGATAATCAGTCCTCATAGATCTATTTATAACACTCACGCTTACTTAACCAGCCAGTCGGTCAAGAAATTAACGGTTCATGATAATTTGGGCAATAGTAGTGGTCTAAACGCAAAACTTAGGCAACACGTAAACAGAGAAAATCTCACGTAAAGTACTTGTGTCCATTTTATTTGAAAGCAACAATGTTCTCACCCTAGAGTTATGAAATGTAAGTAAAATCAGTTAGAAAAGTAGGGCTACGAAATCACCTTAAGCAAATGGTGAGAAAGTAATTCAACGAAGTGAATAACAATATCGAACAACTCTAACCGCGACCTAATCAAAAGACGCGCTTCAGAAACGAGAAATAAATACGAAACGTCGAATAAGACGCTTATAAAGGAAATAGACATCCATAAGTGTTTACGCTTTATTTTATAGAGTAAAAACGTGTCATTATGAAAGTATAAGGTTTACCGTTACGTTACGCCATGCTTTACGAAAAGTTTTTTTTAGGAAAGTTACTATTTTGGGAAAGTTCTAAGTTTTGGGACGTTAATACCGTCCCCTAATATTTGATAAGTCCATGATCCTAAAATGCACTAGTGATAATTAAACGCCTATATTTTAAGTCCGTCTCGCTAATAAATACCAAAAGTTTCTATTTTTAGAAATTTCTCGTTTTTAGAAATCCCGATAATATATTGGTGACGTTTCTAAAGTTTCCACTTAATATACAAGTGTCTATATACGTTTCGCCAATGTTTTAAAAGCTCAAATCAAATCAAAAGTGTTTGAAACCCTATTTTATATTTTCAATCAGCAACTTAAATAATTATTTTTCCGAAAAGTGTTCCAAAAATTCATTTCGCCATAACTTTAGTGTTTGATATATGAAAATATATCTATTCGAAACAAGTTCTCTAAAAACTACCTTCTTGACTAATGAAAATATTTTAAAGTCGCCCAAAAGCTCAAATAAAACCAGATCAACAACCATATTTTTCGCAAACGCTCCAAAAATCCATCCAAACTTCACAATAGTACCTATACTAACTTAATCACGTTCACTACTAATCCATCCAACAAATTCCACTCTTAATCTATCATAATCCCAGCATCATCTTTGTTGCAACACACAAGCTCACTCATCCTTTTCATAGACAAAGTATTAATATCAAGAACACATGAACACTTTATTATTTTATAAACCCACTAGTTTCTTTTGAAAACCAACACAAACACTAAGGATATATATACGACTTGATTATGAACATGAGAATATAAAAGATGGAAGAGATAGGCTCAAGATTTGCTTACAAAAATGAAGAACAAGCTAGATGAAACAAGAACTTGAAAAGGAAGTGAAGAATCTTGAAACACAACTAAAAATAACCAAAACCCCAACTATAGATCTTGAACAAACCCTTGAAATCAAAGAAATCCTTCTTGGAAACACCTTAGATATGAACAAAGATCAACCTAGAACACTTGGATCTTGAAGGAAATCAAAGGAAATGAACCCTAAGAGGGTGTGTGTTTGTGCCGTGACCAAAGAAAGAAAAGGAGAGGGGAAAAGAAATTTTTGGTGAGGCAAGTCTGTGAGAAATGACCTAAAGATGTTATCACAAGGTATATATAGGTAAAAGTTTAGGGTTTTAGGGGTCATGATCATGTGAAACTCAACCATACATACCCTTGGTGTGCCTTGTGGTTCGAACGGATAAGCCAATGTGGGGGGGAGGGGGTTCATGACTTGCTTCCTAGCCAAATTAAATAAAAGAGATGCTTAGTGGAGTTGTGGTCCTCAATGGTGCAATAAGAAAAGGTGGTGTAAGAAGTCACAAGTGCATGCATGGGAGGAAACTACAAGAATGTCACCATCTTGCATGTGAAGCCAAATTTAAATTAAAGTGGAAAGATTCCATAATCTTTAATTAAATGTGAGTGTATGCGTGGGTTTTGAGCATAGGGGGAGGGGTTACCATGAATTTTTTGACTTCTAAACTCAAAATATATGATAACTAAAGTTTACACAAAAAGATTGTGAGTTTCTGAGTCTCCGTTTGACCTAAAACACTAAAATCGTGCGACGTATGCGAAAAATATATAAATCGCAAACGAAAGTGAATGTGACGTACGTAACACTTTAAAATGATAAAATAATGCATATAATACGTAGACTAATCCAAGTTCGAAGCCAGAACGCATCCGATAATGATTTTTAGTTTTTCGCGGGACAACTTCCCAGAAAATTGCCAGATTCAAACGTAAAGTATAAAAGTCAAAAATAATGATCGAAAAAGTTTAAAATAATGACCTATAATTTACGAGGTGTGACATCCTTCCCCCGTTAAAAGAGCTTTGTTCTTAAAGCTTAAGACGTAACTTTAGACGTAGAAGTAGGGTTAGCAAAAAGACGAGGGCACTTTTTCTTTATTTGATCTTCGCGCTCTCAAGTGAATTCAAGACCTCTTTTAAAGTTCCAACGAACTTTCACAATCGAGATACGACTCTGCTTCAAACGTTTGACTTCGCGATCCATGATTTCAACCGGTTCTTCGATGAAATTAAGTTTGTCATCAATCTGAATTTCATCCAACAGAATAGCTAGCGGTTCATCAGAGAAACACTTCTTCAGATTGGAAACGTGAAAAGTACTATGAACGCGACTTAGTTGGTATGGGAGTTCAAGTCAGTATGCAACCGTTCCAACTTTAGCAAGAACCTTGAAAGGTCCAATATAACGAGGGTTCGACTTCCCTCGTTTTCTAAAACGTATCATCCCTTTCCATGGCGATACTTTCAACATAACCTTATTGCCAACTTGAAACTCTAACGACTTACATCTTCTGTCAGCGTAGCTCTTCTGTCTATCATATGCATCTTGAATACGTTTCTTAATTTGGATGATATTCTATGTAGTTTCATGAACAATCCTTGGGCTAGTAAGCTGAGCATCTCCAACCTCAGCCCAACAGACAGGCGATCGGCAATTATGACCGTACAGTGCTTCGAATGGTGCAGCCTTGATACTCGTGTGATAACTATTATTGTATGAATATTCTACCAAGGGTAGATGCCTATCCTAACTTTTTCTAAAATTGATCACACAAGCACGCAACATATCTTTTAAGGTTTGGATGGTCCTTTTACTTTGGCCATCGGTCTGAGGGTGATAAGCCGTACTCATGTCCAATTGAGTAATTAGAGTTTTCTGAAGCGATTGCAAGAATTGAGATGTGAACCTACCATCTTGATCAGAGATGATCGAAACTGGCACACCATGCCTCATGACTATTTCCATCAAGTATTGTCTAGTCAACTTCTCCATTGAGTCATTCTCCCTCATTGGTAGAAAATGAGCGGATCTAGCAAGGCGGTCAACAATTACCCAAATTATATCTTGCCCAGTCGACGTCTTCAGCAATTTAGTAACAAAATCCATTGTAATGTTTTCCCATTTCCATACTGGGATCACAGGTTGAACCAACAAACCAGATGGTTTTTAGCATTCAGCCTTGATGGCACAGGTCAAGTACTTACTGACGTAGGTGGCAATTTCAGCTTTCATATTGGGCCACCAATACAGTTTCTTCATTGTCTGATCCAGGATGGATCAAATACTTTGACTTATGTGACTCATGCATAATCAAAGCTCTTAAGTCACCAAAATAGGGTATCCAACTCCTATTCCTCAAACACAATGTTCTGTCAACACGGGGTTCAAGCTTTTTAATTATACTACACAAATCTTTAGCTACGTAATTCTCCTATTTCCTTGCCTCAGCTTGAGCATTCAAAATTCTCTTAGGAAGATTTAAACCCATAGCCATAACCAAGGCTCGAACTCGTTGTGGCTTAATCCTTTCCTTGCGACTTAGCGCATCAGCCACGACGTTCGCCATCCCCGGATGATAAAGAATCTTGTAGTCGTAGTCACTCAACAGTTCCAACCATAGACGTTGTCCCATGTTCAACTCATTTTGATCAAGAATATGCTGCAAACTCTTATAATTAGTGAACACAACGCACTTTGTGCCGTACAGATAATGTCTCCACATTTTAAGTGCAAACACTACAGCTCCAAGTTGTAAGTCATGTGTAGTGTAATTCTTCTTATGAATCTTGAGTTGGCGTGACGCGTAAGTTATGACTTTTTCCCTTTGCATCAAAACTACACCCAACCCTTTGCGAGAAGCATGACAGTAAACCACGAAGTTTTCACTACCTTCGGGAAAAGCCAAAATCGATGCACTACACAATTTCTGCTTCAATAGTTGAAATGCAGCTTCTGCCTTTTCACCCCAATCAAACTTCAGGCTCTTTTGAGTCAACTTTGTCATTGGCTTGGCACTTTTTGAGAAACCTTTGATAAATCATAGGTAATAGCCAGCAAGACCTAGAAATTGATAAATTTTTGTCGGTGTCTTGGGCGATGCCCAATCCTTGATTGACTCAATCTTAGCTGGGTCCATGTGAATGCCTTCATTATCAATCACGTGACCGAGAAACTGTACCTTTGAAAGTCAAAATTCATACTTTGAAAAATTGGCATACAATTCCTCCTTGTTAAGTAACCTTAAAATTAACTTAAGGTTCTCTTCATGTTCCTTCTTATTCTTAGAGTAGATCAAAATGTCATCGATGAAGACTATCACAAATTTATCCAAATATGGCTTACACACCCGATTCATCATATCCATGAATACCGTCAGTGCGTTGGTCAGTCCAAACGGCATCAATTGAAACTCATAGTGACCGTAGCGTGTTCTAAAACCGTCTTTAGAAATTCTTACTCCTGAACTTTGAGTTGGTGATAACCAGATCTCAGGTCGATCTTAGAGTAGACACTTGACCCTTGCAACTGATCAAATAAGTCATCGATCCTTGGAAGTGGATATTGGTTCTTCACAGTAAGTTTGTTTAGTTCACGGTAGTCAATACACATATGAAAAGATCCATCTTTCTTTTTGACAAATAAAATCAGAGCTCCCCAGGTTGAGAAACTTGGTCTTATGAACCCTTTGTCAGAAAGTTCTTGCAGTTGAGCAGACAGTTCTTGCAGTTCTGACGGTGCTAATTTATACGGGGCTCGTGCTACCGGTGCAGCACCAGGGACTAAGTTAATTTGGAATTCAACTTGTCGCGTCGGTGGTAATCCAGGCAAGTATTCTAGAAAGACTTCTGGAAAGTACCGTACAATCGGCACGTCCTCAAGTCGCTTCTCCTCCGACTTGTCTTCGGTTTCCTTTTTCATAACTTATGCCAGAAAAAAATTGGCAACCCTTCTTAATATATTTCTGAGTTTTAGTGCACGATATAATGCTTAACTTTGACTTCTTTCTTTCGCCTCTCATATCACCTTGGACTATCAGGACTTTATCTCCATAGGGAATCCGAACGATCTTTTCATCACAAACGATCACCGCATGATGATCCGTTAACCAATCCATGCCGATGATGACGTCGAAGCTACCAAGTTCTACGAGCATTAGGTCAATGTTGAATGGGTGACCTAACAATCCTAATGTATAGCCTCTAAGCACAATATTTGTTTCCGAAATTCTCCCGTCGGCTAATTCGTGTATAGATGGGATGACATCAAGTAAAGCACTAAAGGTAGTCGACACAAAACTCCTATCGGCACCCGAATCAAATAACATAGAAGCATAGTGATTGTTAAGAAGAAACGTACCCGTGATGATGTTGGAATCAGGGTTAGCTTATCCTCCTCCTAGCACATATGCCTTCCCTCTTGTTTCTCGTCTTGTTCCCACAATTCTGATTCTTCACCTTTGGGCAGTCACTCCTATAGTGTCACTGCCTTCCACACTCATAACAAGTAACAACCTTCTGATTCGGCTCTGAGGCTCCTCGAGTAGTTGTAGCAACTGCGGCTTTACAATCCCTTGCCATGTGTCTAACTTTCTTACAGTTACTACATCTCACAATGCACTGCCCCTCATGATGTAACTTACATTGTTGTAGAACGAAAAAGGCCCAGCATATCCCCTTTTCTCATTGTTACCAGTCGTGTAGGCTCTTGCCACATTCTGACCTCCAACATTATGCCTTTCAACCGGTGGTTGTTGTCCATAGTTATCTCTCTGGTTATTATCCAGCCTTCTCTTGTTCTCAGCATTTCTCCCAGCATAACCCTTTCGCTTTTGATCCATCAAGTTGTTAGCAATACGGACAACATCTTGTAGTCTTGTGGGCTCAGAAACAATTACATTCCCTTGGATGTTATTGGGGAGACCTCCAATGAACTTCTCAACCCGATCCTCTTCCTCGAGGACCATATTAGTGCACATCATAGTAAGCTCTTGGAATCTTTGAGTATAAGCAGCCAAATCATTGTTCTTTACGGTCAAGTTCCACAGTTCAGATTCCATTCTCTGAATTTCATTTCTTGGGCAATACACCTTAGTCATTAGCTTCATAAGCTCTCTCTATGACATAGCAAATGCAACATCAGATCCAATGGTTCTCTTGTGTGCATTTCACCAAGTCAATGCACTTTTCAACATGGTGCATGTAGCATACTTAACATGGTACCTCTCAGGACAATTGCTGATGTGAAACACTGCCTCTATATTCTCACACCACCTGGTCAACCTGACAACCCCTTCAGTTCCTTTGAAGTTGAGTGGTTGACACTTCATGAAATCATGGTTAGTACACTCACGGGTGACAGGCATAGCACCTTTATCACTCCTACTGGGATTTTGATTCCTATTGCCTCCTCCATTTCTGTTTCTATTTCCCCTAACGTTCCCGTTGTCCGCATCATCTCCATTTTAGGTTTGGCTTTCAACAGCAAGTTCAGCAGCACGGTTTGCCTTATAAGCAGCCAACGCCTCCGCCACTTGTTGGTTAATGAGTTCTTCAATTGCCTCTGGAGACATACCAGAGTGAGTGATAGTCATGATCTAAACACAAGACATAGCACGCGGCAAGATTCGATACGAGATATAGCTATTATAAATGGTGATGTGTTGTCATGTAGGGTCAATTTAATGATTACCAAGTTTTAAATTTATATTATAAATGGTGATGTGCTGTCGTGGTAAGTAGGGTGTCGAACACTAAAACTGAGGTCGTTAACCTTATATTCTATCAATATTTTAATTACTCTAATTAAGTTAATTCTAATTACTTGTTAAACCTATGCTATATACGCTTCTAACGATGATTGGGGGTTTTCAGCCTGAGAGACTGGCACAAGTTTTATGGTGACAATAATCAATTCTAAACACAATAAACTTGTAAGAAAACAATCAGAAGATAAAAGAGCGGTACAAGCCAAATGATAGAAAACCATATTAGCCATATTAAATCCGATTAAACGTTGGTTTATTTGTTTAGTGCAATCATTTCTCGTCTCAAATTGGCATATCATTCTTAAGACTTAGGCGGGACATTTTCCTAAGACCTAGACACGTTGAATCCTGTCACAATTAATGTATCCGCATAAAGCATGCTTTTAGTTTAATTATAATCTATCTAGGGATTAAAGCAATGATGATCTTGTCAAACCCTAGCCTATTGGGACTTTACCCACTTAATATTTGACGGTATTTTATATACTAGTAGTCCACTATTCAAATCCTTATCAATTAATCAAGAACATACTTGTTAAAGTATTACGGGTCACCTGCCGGTCCAACTAAGCTCTTAATTTAAAGACAAAGACATAACGTTATTTATGATCCTATTGGTACAGTAATATAAAACACGATATGGAGAGCTATCCCAGTATCTAGCTCACTTGTTAGGCGTAACTAGACCCAATTGAATGATAGGTCGTATATTCAAACACGTAGACAAGTACCACGTGATAAAACATAATTAAACTTTCAACGATAAATTAAGAAATCGATTTTAAAACAAACCAAACATTAAATCTTCATTAAGATGGCTAATACCCTAGGGTATTAGCCCATAACTATTGTAATTATACAAGTGTGATCAAATAACCAAGGTAAACTAAACAGTTTACCGAACGATACCAAAAATTAAATGATCACAAGAGTATAGGAACTACACGGTGTCTTCTATGGAATCGTGATCGATGCTTGACCTTTGGTTGCTCTTCTTTTCTTCAGAAAATCACCTTTTATGTTTATGGTATGAAGAATATGATTTTGCACATCGAAAAATCATTTTTGAGTCTTTTATTTATAGTGTCTAAAAAAGTCTGGATACGTCGTATTGGGCTAGGCCAATACGGCGTATTAGGGTGTTTCCCTTGGAGTGCACGCAAAGTTTATAATAAATCTAATATATTTTCCCAAAATATAAATATTCACCAAATCTCTGAATAGTTATCCAGCTGGATACGGCGTATAGCAGAAGAGTGATACGCCGTATTGGGAATTGTTTTATTCGCGTTTTCTTGTGAAGAGTTGGCGCTGATACGCCATATATCTTTTTTGGATACGGCTTATTGGTCAGAAATAAGTAGTCTTCAAATATCTTCATTTTAGCTCCAAAATATGCGCCTTTTAGCATGTCTTTACAAATCACTTTGTAATTACTGCAAATAACACTTTTATGCAATTAAGTACAAAATCTTGCAATAATTATATAAAAGCGGGTAACTTATTCGTGATAAATGATAGTATAAATGTGACGTTATTTGATGTCATCAAATATCCCCCTAGTTGAATCCTACTTGTCCTCAAGTAGACTCTAGATTATATTGAAAATGTATCCCAACGAAGTCAAGGATTATTCCGTTAAAGTACTTCTTTTGTTTTAATTACATGTACAAGACCAAGCACCTCACGAAATATGGAAATGAAAATACTCAGATCTCTTAACTAATCTAGGGTGTAACATTTAATTGGTATGCTCATTTGCTCGGTCATGATTAACTTCGTATCATATGCTTGGCAAGGATACACATCTCCACTACTAGAGCTAAGGAGAAAAAAGTCAAAAGGTAAATTAGGTTTTTATTATAAGGCTAAGGGGTTGTAGAATATCTTAACACATAAAGTATGGAATTAGTTGAGAGTTTTAGAGTGAGAAAGAGGTGGTTGGATGAACACTTAGAGAGAAACAAAGAAGAGAATATTAGATTAAGTGTGTTTGAGAAATGAACAACCAACACCCTCTCCATGTGTGGAGAGGGCTTTTATACAATCCATAGTGGCTGGCCATGAGCCTATTAAGAGGCTTTCCATAGGCCTTTAACCCGGTTAGCTTTCTAACTTAACCATTCGTCTTACTACGAGCTACGACTAACTATATTGGAAGTGACCGATACTTTTTGTATTCCTAACAATCTCCCCCTAAGGGAGGTCACTCCAATTTACAAAAACTTAAACCTAACATACTATGCTTTGACTTTAGTCTTGGGCCCGTAGTCTTTAACTTCAATCTTTAACTTATGAATTGATGTAGTGATTATAGACTTCAAGCTTTAACTTGTATCTTTGACTTGACATGAATGTGATCTTGAACTTCTTGAGATCATCAACCAAGCATAATCTCTAATCATCATCTTGTGATCTCTTGCCTTCTTGTGATCTTGTGACTTCTGGACCAACATGCTCATACTTTTCTTGATATGATACCTTGAAAGCTTTAATGACGCATCTTTCTTGAAGTTCTTTAACTTTAACACTTTGTCGCTTCAAGAAGGACGAATGGTATCAGAGTAGCGGAAGTCTTGAAACATGTACTTGAGCTTTCATGATGTCTTTATAAATGTCGGTCGAGTATGAGCATGTGGTATTGGCTTCGACTTGTCCTCGGGAAACTACTACCACTGTCAGCAAATATGCATAAATGGGTTAGTGATAAACAACATATATGGACGAAAGTGGCTTTGTCACTTTGTAGAATACGATTGTAACAACCACGGTTCCCTGTTATTCAGTATAAATACTGCCTGTGATCAGATAGAATTCCAAAGAACCTCCTTGACAGGGTTTCACAGCTGCACTAGCCATTCTCATTACCGGAGCGTCTCAAAGCAGATAACACGGTAAGAGTGAACCGGTAAGTTACTATCTTCCTGATTAATCCGTCAATTTATGTTCAGCTTTCCTATGTCCAGATACCCTTGTGAGGCTTCCCATGGACATAAGATTGAAAATCGATTTAGAAAATCAGTTGGTGTGTCAACATGTAAACAATTTTTTATGACACACCAACAGTTTTATCTTTTTCAAAATTCATTCAAATCCTAAGCAGGACCGAATCGATATCCAGTATCACAAGTTCAATCCGTATAGGATCTCACAAGTCACCTACCAAGAGCTTGTTTGATGTTGGCTCAAGTTGGATTTCCATCTTCACTGTGAATACTTAAGTATCACTCGGATGTTCTGGCAAAATCACAAGGATAATGCGTAGGACTCTTAATATATTTCTTGTTTTTCACATTGTGTGAATAAGCAAGCATAATTTTGACAAGTGTCCTAACGAGATTTATAGATGATCTCTTTTGGCTCTAGACTTAATATTGCACTTTGGTTTTAGTGATCGGAGGCTTGAGCAGACAGCCACCTTTTCAATACCAACTAACTCAGAGTGGGAAGTTGATAGAAATGCGTGTAATCTCCGTGAGAAATGAAAAAGAAATTTTTTAAGAGATTCTGAGTGGCTAAGGAGGGTTGTGCATTACATCACTGGGTCCATTATGTCAGTCTTCAATGACAGCAATCATCTTTGTGATTCTAAACAGCAAATGTATAGACCCGGTTTTTGCCTAAGTGTAAGGAGGGCTTCTTTCTTTTCACCCTTTATCTTAGCTTTTCTTTTTGATTCTTCAACCCCTTCAGCGCTTACCGAGACTTCATAACTAGTACCTTGTTGGGTTTGTTCCAGTACTAGCTCCATCTCAGTCGGCACTTTTCCCTTAATCTCACTTTACTCCTTTTTCATACCTAAGGACTTCTACACTATCTAGTAGAATATCCTTGGGTAGATCCCTCTAGTTTTGGCTGGATTATGGGAATGGATACCTAAACTTAACCTAACTCTGATACAGTAATTTAAATGGTCGGTCTTTAGTACTTCCACATTTCAGCCATCACTTAACTATTTGCTCCCCCTTCATATGTGCATCGATTAATCGAAAGAGTTTAGCACATATATGGGAAAGCGTACACTTGAGATCATAATAATCACATTATTAGCCATATATTTTAATCACATTTTCTCCACTTATCAAAAATGTTAAATCTCTTGATATTTTGGATATCAATTGATTCAAATATTTATGGTTTTGGGGAAAACAAATGTCCAATTATTAACAAGCTGATAATTGGAACATCTTAATGCTCCCCCTCAAGTTATGAGGGAATTATATGGTGTTTGAGTATGTTAATTTGAAATTTTTTAAATTTACTAAGAAATTCTTGAAAATTTATACTCAAACACTATATATGCCTACTTTTAAGTCTACACTACATATATACATATTCACAAGTTTATAGAATATATGAAATGACCTTGTGATGACGAACACAATATGAGAAAGTCATATTGTTCGTTGAAGTAGCCGGAGGTCAGCTCCGTAGTGCCTTCCACCAACAAACTTTTTGAGACTCCTCATCAACCTTCTTTCTTTCAACTGCTTGTCAATCGCCTTGATCATGATATTAGCTCTTGTCTTCTCCAATGTACTCCATCTTCTCTTTGGCAGGTACTCCATTTGGATATTCTTTGTTATGTCATCCAGCGAAGTTTGAAGCCCAGTTAATGTCCTATCACTAAACTTGTAAAGTTTATCTGATCGCATCAACCTATTTCTCCTTAGGGTGTCAACATAAATGAATCCTTGAGGGTCTTGGTATGGAGTGTACGGGTCTCTTTTCCTGATGCCGGATATGGTGGTTTGTGGCTTGGTGACGTTGATCTTTTTCTGGTAACTTTCAACTCCGAGTTGAAGATCTTCGACTCGCTTCTAAATAACCAAGTTTCTGGTGAACATTCTTAATGCTATTTTAAGTCAAAAACGTCATCGCCCGAGAGATTTTTAAGCCGATTCTAGACAACAAGGAGAAGCATGTCTTCAATGTCATTGATACGAAGACGTAGAAAGTCGCCTTTCTTTAATCTATAAAGGTCGTTGTTGGCTCTTCTTACAACAATCTCTTTCTGATACCCATACCCATGTTTCCTCATTACTTCGACCCGAGTTACCGCTAGAATACGTTTCGTGGAATATACATCATGTCTTGATTGCAGGCCTCGTGCATACCCATAGAAGGACTTATGTTGTTCTCTCCAATGTGAGATTCCCCATAATACATGTTTATGATAGGCAACTTTAACAGGAACCCATATATTTGGAACCATGTCTTCAATGCCTGGAAGATCATATTGAGCAGCCTTTGTCTTTGTGAGAGAAGTCGTGTAGGTCATAGTCGAAATACCTCCTTGTAGATACTTGAGATCATTGTTGAAGAAGTAATCAACAGGTACTTTTTGACGATTTCTACTCATAACTAAAGGTAGGGGTTTGGTAAGATCAAATGGATAGTCACCCCCTTTTGGATTTTCCCAATCAAGTTTTTCTGAAAGAGCCTTGTAACATTCTTTAAAATCATATTCCAACTCAGCATAATTGGAACGTATGCCTATGAGAAGTCTGAACGCTGGTTCGAATAATGTTTATTGAGTAAGATTGTTGACTTTCATGCCGTTCATGATGAACGCAGAGAAGTCTATTGGAGTGCTCATCAATTCATCAAAGGTCTTTGACGGTTTATCAGTAGATGATACAAGAGTCATTAACCTGCTTTAATTTTGTCCTTGTTGTGGAGTCTTGTCAACATTCCAATCAAGATCAGTAGGATCTTGAGGTTGTGTAGGTTTGGTGAACCAATCACGTTTAGATGCAACCTTCTCCTTGGGTTCTACATCATCATTACCCAGGTTCCCCTCTTTATATTGTGGCATGTTCTAATTTGCATCCTCAAACTATGGTTCCTTTGATTGAACAGACTTTCTAGAAGATTTTGATTGAGACTTGGTACCTTTGGATGAGCCAGACTGTGATACTTTAGCTTTAGGACCTTTATTTGGTTCTGCATCCTTGCTAGTCTTCCTCTTCTTCAACCCTCGGTCTGATCTAGCGGAAGGGTCTTCATCTTTGTCTTTTTGGCTTCTCTTCAACAAATACACTTTCCCATAAGTAGAGAAGATAATCCTGTCGAAATCATATGATTTTTTCAATCCTTCATAGCATTCTCTATGTTCAGGAGCTGCCAGAAAAGATACAATTTTATCTATTTTGTCGATAAGAATCTTCTTCAACTCAAATTCTGTAAGTGTTGCAGCAGCCTCATATGAAGATTGTGGTTGGGAAGACTCACTGGCTAGAACAACGTCTTCAAGTGACTCTTGAACCATCTTTTGGATTATCAGGGGGGAAGTTAATGTTGGGCCAATTTAGCATGGTTGTTAAGATCCCGATCCTGATCTTAGGATTTTACGATACTGTAAAGCAAAAACGATCCGGATCCTACATAGGATCTTTACATGTGTAAGATCTTATAGGATCTCGATCTTGACCATAAGATCTTAAGATCTACTCCAATCCGATCTTACTTTTCTTGAACCACAAACTAAAAAACTACAAATTTATGAGTTGTGTTTCGTACAATTTGGAAAACAACATGTTAATCTGCTTAAACATTTCATAATCATAATTTATGAAAACATTTCAATGAAACATTCATATAATTTTTTGTTTATGATATATAATAATTTGTAGATTTGTATAATATTACAACGACTATTAAGACAATAACATTATAGTGGGATCTTACGATCCCGATCCGACTTTAAGATCTCAATCTTGCAAAAATGAAAACGATCCTAAGTAGGATCCTGATCTTAAAAACCTTGCAATTTAGAGCCTAATTATCCCTTGTACATGATTTGTATGAAATATATCCTAAGTAGAAAACAAGTCGCTGAACTTGAATAAGTTCAGCGAGTCATCCTCAAGATGTTCTTCAAAGTCTAGAAGAAAGACTCATCATTATCTGAGGCAGACCTTAGCGAGTGAAGAAAGAACCAAGATCATGATGATGGAGTCAGTGAGTATTGGCAAATGGCTCACTGACTCCCAAACACCTTCTCTGAATAAAGACCCAAACATATTGGTGGGAACTTCCTAAAAGCAAAAAAGCAAGCTCAGACAAAAGGTACAAGTGGAGGCTTGTACTTTATTGAAGGTTGCTTAAAGGAAGACACAAAAGTACAAGAGTGGTTACCTTGACTTTAATGAAGATTCCAAGAGAAGCTTTCTATTTCCACTATATATATATGTTCACTTGTATAGAGATAGGTTAAGAATTCTTACACATAGAAAACACACAATGTAATATCTTAGTGGTAGGGTTCTCCTCCCATTGGTTCATGAGCAAAACTATGAACAATGGGAGTATAGTTTGTCATTCAATATCTCGGTTGTTGGTCTGCAAACAACCGGGTGCACTTGTAAATCATAGATTCATTCTAATAAGATTTATAAAGCATTGAAAAGTACAAATGGTGTTATTAGTTAGCTAAATGGGTCTCGTGGTTAATATAGCAGATATTACACGATTGTCATGGACCAATAAGTGGTATCAGAGTGGGTGGGTTAATCTCATAACCTTGATCCGTTCAAAAAATGGCCGCAAAATAACATTTAAACTTGTCAAATAGTGCGCTCTTCAAAAAATATGCTGGTGTATTTTTTGAGGGGGAGAGTGCACACTGTTATTGACAAATGCTTATCCATACACCCAGCGCCACTCATATCTTATCCAAAACAAACCTCACCCACTAAAAACAACACGCCACCTACTCCTCCCAAAAACAATAAATCTGTTACCAAACTCACACAAAAATCATTCTTCCATAAACAAATCCAACAAAATCAAACATACCTCACCAAATCTCAAATCAAGAATTAAGCATCATAAAACACAACCCAAATCATAAATCCAGATCCAAAAGAAATCCTCTCAAAAAGCATATCGAGACTATCACACGACATACAAAAACTCAGATTCACAATCTGCAAAGATCAAGAGATCTACAATCACCAAATCAAACAAAAGAAGACACCCCTCAATTGAAACCCAGAATAATCAACCCTCAAAAATCACGTACTCACAAAATCATACAATAAAATTTAGACCCATATTGGTTGTGTGTTGAGATTTATATCAATGAACACAGTGGTTTCATTGGATTGGCGCTAGAAGAAGGGCAAAATAGTGGTTTCGTTAGTACTAAGGGTTTATGTTTGGTTATGAAAAAAAGATTAGGTTGTGAATCTGGTGAATTGTTATGAGAAGTTGTTCGTTTCAGTGAAGCAGGTCATAAAAATGATAGGATTAGTGGTGATATTGACTTTGTGAATGTTTGAAGGGGATTTACGACGAAGGTCGTGGAATTGGTGTTTGTTCAGCCTTGAATGGGTATGATGTTTAAGAAGGATTACTGATATGTTTGTTTAGTTTAGTTTGGGTTGGTTTGCTATGATATATGGATGCGTTTGTTAAGTTATAAAAGAAACTGATGGAAATGGGTGTTCAAGTTCTTTTAGAAACTGATAAAGTTAATCATTGAGTTTGTTTGAAGGGTTGGTTATAGTGTAAAGAAAACGGGTAATCATGGATGTTTTTGTTTTTGGCATAGCCTAAAATGGGAATGTTTAAAAAAAAGTTAGCGGATGAATGGGGTTATTGTGGTATAGGGAGTTGATTAAAAAATCAGCTAACGGGTCAGATGATGGTTGTGACTCAAGGGTTAAAGAAAGAAGAAGCCAAGGCTGATAAAATTATCAGTGAATGATCAGCCCCGCTGAGCCTCATCAAAACCCGTTGAACCTCTGAATGTTTTTTTTATTAAACTAAAGTTGTACTTGAACCTGATGTTATTCCCCTGACCCAAAAAAACCCTGGAAAAAAAAAAACCCCCATGTTGTTTTTATGCAAAGTGTAAAATGGTTCATTCCGGTATCGCTGAACTAAGTCGCTAATTCAAACCACTGATTAAAAAGGGACTGATATGAAAAATCAGTGGATACGGGTCAGATGGGTGGTTCAGAGGAATAAGGAAACGGCTAAACTGAAACGGGTCAACTGAAGAATTATCAGTGGGTAATTAAGGGCTGATGTCGAAACTCGTTTCAGACCTGGTGCTTGATTCGAAGATGAAAAGAGATGGAACTGATTAACTCAGTGGGACAAGTAGCTGATGTTGGTTAGTGTAGGCACTGTTTTGAACCTCATGGTTGTATAACTGGTGTATGGGTGTTCATTCAAAAGAGAACCTGGAAAAATTTTATCAGAGTGTTTGAGATGAAAATGATGTATAGGGTGCTAATTTTTTCAGGCTTAGCCTGATTAGCTGGGTCTTGGCTGAAATATCAGTAAAGACTGGTTTAATTTGTCTATGAATTAAGCTTGTGTGTTTTGGGTTTATTAGCTAAGGAAGCCGTGAGAATGATTAAAAGCGGGTCGCTGAGCCTTAGGTTGTACAACAAAGGTACTGATCAGATGGCTAACGAAGGTACTGATTAGATGGCTGATATCTCGGGCATATTCGTTTAGCTGAGTCAAGTCACTTGCTGAATCGCTGACCCATGGTACTTTAAAAAAAAGGTCAGCCCGTTGAACCTGGTTTGATCACTGATATCTGATCTCTAAACCAGAAACTAAAGGGTTTATGGCTTAAGGCTGATACGGGTCAGCCTGGTTTGCTTAGATGGTTCTAAAAGGTATTCTGTTGTAGTATGGATATGGGTGGGACGCTGATTCAAAGCATATAAGCTGATAAAATTTTAGCTAGTGCGTTTTCGGTGAATATCAGGGAAGGCTGGTTAGGGTCAATGATAAGCTTAAATCAGGGAACACTGGTGTATCAGTGGAATTAATGATCAATTAAGTTTTATTCAGGGTATATGAGGAACTGATTAAATCATAAAGTATACTCGAGAAACTAAGTCTGATGAAAAAAATGGTGGTCGTCTGATACGTCAAACCTGCTAACCTAGGTCGCTGAACCAAGTCAGTCGAACCCCCAGTCGCTGATTAAACCCACCCAACCTATCTGAAGCCGATACTGAACCTGGTCTCTGAACCCAAGGTCGTCGAACCCCACATCAGCGAACACTTATCAGTGAATGATAAAAGAGTCTCTGGGATTAGACGATGAACTGCTGAACCCGTTAGCTGGTGAATACCCGCTGAGTCAACAGACCCGCTGAGTCATTAGACCCGCTGATCAAACCCTACTTGCTAAAACTTAACCTGGTCACTGACTTTCAGGTTTTAAAAGTTAATGTTGTTAAATATGGGTCAGAGGTGCATACGGGACAGCTGATTCATAAAAATGAATATTAGTGGATGAGTTTTGTAGAAACTTCAAAAGAAGTTTTATGGTTGTGTAAACCTCAGTGGGTGAACACAATATATTGTAGCTGGTTGATTTTTTGTTATTTTAGTGAATGGTAAACTGGGCTCGTTTAGAGTAAAAATCAGAACTGATATTTATGAGTAAATACTTATCAGTAAATACTTACCACTAAACACCGTCCTTCTATTTCTAGTGTTATAAGACACCCATGAACCCTACAGTTTTTAGTTGTGGTTATCCTAGTTAAAGGGCACGTATTTCCTACTATAGTGAAGGTCTGACCAGTAGGTCTCCAAGTGTATCTAATATTTGTGAACACTTTTCCTGTTGGTTTTTAAACTTTTCTCTTTGAACTTTTCCTTAACAGATTTTAGATTTAGTCGAGCCATGTGATCACTGATAAAATAAAGAACACACAAATAATGATTATCAGAAAGCATGCAACCATTACACTTAACACACAGAAGTTTAGAATTTGCATTAAGCTTGGAATAATTGCACATTTGCATTTCCTTTAGGTTCAACAAAACAATTCTTATTTTTTCAACTAAGATTAACTGTCTATGGTGGGCTATCTTACTTTATTCTTCTGAGTACTACTTGGTGTTTGCTGAATCTTATCTTTCTTTGTATTGCCTGAAGGCTGTGATCCGCTAGCACTAGTAGACGGTTTTACTCCTATAGAAGACAACATAGGTTTGATGAAAAAGCTGTTTTTGTGTTTGTGTTTCCTTAGGATGTGACAGGCTCAGCGAATCTAACTCTTTTGTCCTTGTTCTTTGGGGTCACAACTACTAATTTATCACTTGAATTGTTAATGCTAAGGCATGTTTGTCTAATTATTATAAGCAACTCCTGAATTCGTTTTGTAATTAAAGCTTGTTCTTTGGGGTCACAGCTACTAATTTATCAGAGTCTAAGGACTTATTTAGAGGATTTTGTGATCTTCCTTGTTCCACTATTTCCCTAAGAATCACAGCTTGTTCCTGAGTGTGACTAAGGTAGTCAGAGTGAGCTGTCCTATTGTTCAACAATCTAGGGGTTATAGGTTCCACATCAATCTTAAGCATTTCTGGAGCAATACTGTGTTTGGTAACAAAATTATCAGCCAAATCTTTTCCTTTAAGTTTCCTTAATTCATCCTTGAGAGCTGTAATGACCAAATCTTTTTCCTGAAGACTTACATTTAAATCAGAGATTTTCGCAGACTTTTGGTTAACTTGATTATTTAAAGCATCACATTGTTCTTTTGATCGAATACGTAGTGGTTTTATCGAGTCATAAAGTTGGCTTATAGTTCTGTTTCAAATGTTCATTCTCAAGCATAGCTTTGGAACCCTATGATCCAATTCAATATTTATCATTTCAATTCAATTAATTCAAAATATTGATCAAAAGTTGGAGCACTTTGATTTGAAACAGAATTGTCTCTTTGAAAAATTTCTTGATTAAGTTGAGTATCAACTTCTAAAGAGATGCAATGTTTTTCAAGAGGTAAAACTTCTAAACAGTTTATCGTAAGTCTCTTTTTCAATGAAATCCTTTTTGTTGAGAAGCTCAGTCTCAAGTTTGAGACACTTTTCACATTCATGCACATTCACATAAGCATTATCCATAGAAGAATTCATACTTATGTTCACTATATCTTTGTTGATGACTTGTTCCAAGAGTCGTTCGTTTTCGTTCAAAACTTGATTCATTTTAACTTCAAACATTTTTGACTTAATCGTATGTTGTTCAAAAAGCTGTTCCTATGATGAAGTCATTTTGGACTTCAAAAAGTTCATCAATTAAATATTTGATCTATGTATTGAATTAAGTCTTCAGAGCTTTTACAAATGGAAGTATTTCATCCCTAAAACAAGCTTTTGTATGTTCAAACCCCCACGAGCCCTCAGTGATTGGTTGTGGCGTGGTTCTTTCCTTTGACATACACGTAAAAGCAGCAAGTATGGGTGTGTAAGTTCTTAAAACTTCGTATTTACCTTGCTTACTTTAGGAAGTTCTTTCGGAACCTCAACTTTGGTGGGTCTACAAGAAGGATTAGGATCTGAAGAATTCATTAAATTCTGAGACCAAAATGCTTATTCAGCAGATAATTCAGTTTGTTGAACAAATCATTTTTCAAAATCATGAGAAAGTTGGTTAAGAACAACATAATCAACTGGTGTGGTGTTAAATTTCTTTTCTAAAACTATTGGATCTTGTTGTTTTAACAACATTTTTTAACGACTCTCTTCAGCAAGCATAAGGGTCTCTTCGGAGTCAGGAATCACAATCTGCAATAGCTGTTTTTAAATGACATTACATCATAAAGCTTTGGTTCAACTGTGAGTTTGCTTCAGATAGAAAGGATTTGAAAACCTAGAGCTTGTTTCTTAGTGGTTGTTATGTTTATAGTAAACTATGGTTTTGTCAACATATGAACAGTTTGTGCTGATTGATCTCTTTTATAAACAATATTTGTTATCCCACTAATTTAATCCATTACACAACAATAATCTTTACCAATATGCTAGAAAATAATAAGAAAACTTAGAGAGAGAAAGTAGAGAGAGAAAACAAGAAAGGAAGATTAGATTAGAGAGTTGGTGGATTACAAGTGAATGAAAATGTAACCAACACCCTTCACCAAGTGTGGTGAAGGGATATTTATACCCATGCCTTGCTATCTTGGCACTTGGGCTTTCTAAACGGGTCGGGCTTGGTTTAACTTGGGCTTTGAGCCTGAAACACGGACAATATTAGATTACAATCCAAGCCCGTTGAACCCGACTAGCCTATTACAATACAAGACCTAGTTTGACTTTCTAAGACCGATAACATTCTTGTTTGACTTAATATAATTAAGGCTAACCAAATCTCCCTAATGTGAGGTATCTTTCTTCAAAAATGCTCCGTAACACTACATTGACATTTTTGTAGGTGTTTGCTTTTTGATTTATCATTGTCTCCCTGAGTTGAAGACATGACTTTTGACGTTTATGCTTTGCCTTGTTTTGGTCTTGTCTTGTTTCGTAACGGCTTTGTTTATTTCATGCTTTTTGTGATCTGATTTTGAGACCTTTTCTTTTGATTTGTGTCTTGAGTATCGTTATTTGCATCATCTCCTTGACTTCGAATCATCTTGTTTTGACTTCATTGATCATTTGTGCTTTGGACTACATGCTCATACTTGTTACATTCCTTTGTTTGTCATATGTTGATTATAAGTTACTAACAATCTCCACTAATGATGATTCTTTATTTGACTTTGAGGGCTCTTTGATGGTGGGAAGTTTAGAATCAACTATCTTGACGTTGAATGATGACTTTGAAAGCTTGAAGTATGAGCATGTGGTTTATGAATACGACTTCGAGGGAATGAGGCTTTGCATCAACGCTCGTCTTATCCATGAAATAAAACAAGTTTGCAATAAAGATGAATTTGGCTTTGTCATTCATCTTTAGATCGGTTTGGCATTAACCTCTGGTTTCCTGTTTATAGGATAAAATATATACCTCGTGATCAGGTAGATTAAAGAATCTCCTTGACAGGGTTTCCAAATCAAAGGCGTAGGATCTTCTAACACAGTGATTAAGATCACTTGCTTGCTAGTTTCATACCAGAACGTCTCAAAGCAGACAACGCAGTTGAGTGAATCAGATAGTTATATCTTCTGGATTAAGTCAATCCATTCATTTAACTGGACCAAAATTGATATCCATTTATCCACAAGCTTGATTCATCATACGAATCTTGCAAGTTACCTACCAAGACTTGTTTGATGTTGGCTCACTCTCAAGCTGGATTTTCTCATCCTCACTGTGAATACTTAAGTATCACTCGATGTTCTGGCAAGATCTCATGGATAATGGTATGACTCTTTGTGACAAACTTATGGATACTTGTGGTGTTCCAACAAGTGTATTTTGACAGTGTGTCTATGAGACTTTTATAATAATTTGATCTCTTCTTGGCTCTAGACTCTGATTTGTGACTTTTGGTTTAGGTAATCGGAGGCTGGAGAGACCGCCACTTATTTCAATATCAATAATCATCGCGAGTGAGATGATCAATAGATAACGTGTGTATCTCCGTGACAAGTGAGACAAGTTTCTTTTGAGAGAAACTCGAATGGCTGGGAAGGGTTGTGCATTGCATCACTGGGTCCATGATGTCGTCTTCAATACCAACAATCATCTTTGTGATTTTGATAGATTATGTATTGACCCGGTTTCTGCCTAAGGTGTGTGGAGGGCTTCTTTCTTTTCACCCTTTATCCATACATTTCTTTTTAATTCTTCAACCCCTTCAATGCTTACTAGAAATCATTATTAATAACACCTTTGTTGCTGATTGTTTCTTGTGTTCGCTCAATCTTATCGGCATTTTTCCCTTATACACCATTCTTATCAATCAGACATAAGGACTGCTATCTTTCTAATATGGAGTTGTCCTTGGGTAGCATCCCTTCCGGTTCTGTTTTGGATCGTTAGGACTTATTCCTACCTTAACACCTTATGACTTCAGAATCGTCGTGAAATTAGTAGGTTGTTGGGTATGAGATCGAACCATAAAACCATTTTTTGACGATTGTTTTTTCAAATACCCCCTACACATGTGTTGAGATTCGATATTGTTAGAACATGAAGAAAGAACTGCACTTAGAGTTTAAAATCACATTAGTCTTTTAAACATATTTTAATCACTTTTCTCCCCTTATTTTAAATAATTAAAATTAGTATTTGATAATACCAATTGATAGAATCTGTATGAATAATTTTCCTATGGGGAAGAAGAATCATACCACGACGATATAGCATGAGTTCATTTTCCGGATTGCTCCCCTTCAACAGTATATGTGGGATACCAATATTTATTAAAACTTGACATTGGAATGAAAAATTGATATGACACAACAAAATATTAAAGACGGAGTGAAATGCTTTAGTGAACAATGTATATTATTAATTGACATTAAGTTTCCACATTTTAATTTCACAAAATGTGTTTGGATACATAAAATTGACATTTATGAGATGTATCCGACACATTAAAAGGCTTTGTTTTAAAAAGCTCCCCCTCAGAAATTGATTCACATAAAATGACATTCTTCGTACGACAATTCTTTGAAAATTATTCGAGGAAGGGAGTGTTGAACACACGATTTTAACAAATACC
Source organism: Tanacetum coccineum (assembly GCA_026074375.1). Taxonomy (NCBI): domain Eukaryota; kingdom Viridiplantae; phylum Streptophyta; class Magnoliopsida; order Asterales; family Asteraceae; genus Tanacetum; species Tanacetum coccineum. Next base: position 51,984 of record BQNB010004939.1, on the reverse strand, counting down.
ACTTTTTATGAAAAAATACCACAAATTATATTGTAGACAATTTTGACTTTGAATGTTCTTTTTGAAAAATTGTGTTCAACGATTTGAAAAACATGATAGAAGACTTCTTTTCTATTTTAGAGTAAGCGCACTGAAGAGTACACTTCCCTATTACATTCGGGACCGAGTTATGTACTGAAATGTACATAAGTCATTAAGAAAATTTAGAAATGACATGTTTTGAAAGCATTTGAAACTCTCGCTCGAACTTCATTTACACGCCCGTGTCGATGTTAATCAACATTTCTAGGTACGTAAATGTTATCGATTCCAAGAGACATGTCGAGAAGATTCTTTTTGGTATTTTTGAAATTTTTTTGATTTTATATTTTGTTTTTCTAGGTTTTATATTTTTCTATTTTCTTTTTCAAATTTTTTTTATAAATAAAAAATAAAGAGAGAATAAAAATATGTACAAATTGATGTTTCCATTAGCAGTGACAGTTGTAGCTAGAGTTGAAGTGGATGAAGTTGAATCAGGTTGTTGACATTTATTTGCTGACAAGATACTTAAACCTATCTTCCGATAAAGCTTTAGTAAACAAGTCAGCTAACTGGTATTCAGTTCCGACAAAGAATAATTCAACAATACCCTTTTCAACCTGTTCCTTTATGAAGTGATATCTGACATCGATGTGCTTGGTACGGGAATGCTGGACTGGATTGCACGAGATGGCTATGGCTGCCTTTGAGTCACAATACATAGGTATTTTATCAAAGTGGAAGCCATAATCTGTGAGCTGAGTTCTCAACCATAGAACTTGTGCGCAGCACGCAGATAAAGACACATACTCGGATTCTGCTAAAGACATTGAGGTGCAGTCTTGCTTTTTGAATGACCATCTGACTAACTTATCACCACCTGATGTACTCTTACGTGAATCGAGACAACCCGCGTGATCCGAATATGAAAAAGCAGTTAGTTCAAAATCGGTTTCCTTCGGATACCAGAGACCCATGTTAATGGAGTCTTTAAGGTACCAAAAAATCCGTTTAACCGCAGTGAGATGTTTCTCAGTCGGTTTCGCTTGATAGCGAGCACAATAACATGTTGCATGCACAATATCTGGTCTACTTGCTGTTAGGTACATGAGTGCTCCGACCATACTACGATATTTCGTTTGGTCGACCGGAGTACCACTCAAGTCAGCATCAAGGTGTTTTGTAGCCATTGGTGTACCAATGCTATCACATGAGGTCATACCATGCTTTTTAAGTATCTCTTGAGCATACTTAGCTTGGTTTATAAAGATACCACGAGGGGATTGGTGGATCTGAATTCCTAAAAAGAATTTCAGCTCCCCCATCATAGACATATCAAACTTGCTGTGCATTAGTTTTCCAAATCGTTTTGAAAGTTTTGGGTTCGTAGAACCAAAAATTATGTCATCAACGTAAATTTGCACAAGCAGTATGTCTTCCCCATGTTTAGTTATGAACAGAGTTGGATCAATAGAACCTTTTGAGAATCCTTTGGATACCAGGAAATTGGAGAGTTCATCATACCACGCTCTTGGTGCTTGTTTGAGACCATATAATGCTTTCTTGAGACGGTAAACTTTGTCAGGATGATATGGGTCAACAAATCCATCTGGTTGGTTTACGTACACTTCTTCCTTCAGAGGTCCGTAAAGAAATGCTGTTTTAACGTCCATTTGGTACACTGTAAATGATTTGTGTGCAGCATACGCAATGAACAATCGTACAGCTTCCAACCGAGCAACTGGTGCAAATGACTCTTCGAAATCAATTCCTTCCTTTTGAGCATATCCCTTAGCTACACCATAATCTGTGAGCTGAGTTCTCAACCATAGAACTTGTGCGCAGCACGCAGATAAAGACACATACTCGGCTTCTGCTGAAGACATTGAAGTGCAGTCCTGCTTTTTGGATGACCAGCTGACTAACTTATCACCACCTAGAAATTGTATGCCACCAGATGTGCTCTTACGTGAATCGAGACAGCCCGCGTGATCCGAATCTGAAAAAGCAGTTAGTTCGAAACCGGTGTCCTTCGGATACCAGAGACCCATGTTAATGGAGTCTTTAAGGTACCGAAAGATCCGTTTAACCGCAGTGAGATGTTTCTCAGTCGGTTTCGCTTGATAGCGAGCACAATAACATGTTGCATGTACAATATCTGGTCTACTTGCTGTTAGGTACATGAGTGCTCCGACCATACTACGATATTTCGTTTGGTCGACCGGAGTACCACTCAAGTCAGCATCAAGGTGTTTTGTAGCCATTGGTGTACCAATGCTATCACATGAGGTCATACCATGCTTTTTAAGTATCTCTTGAGCATACTTAGCTTGGTTTATAAAGATACCACGAGGGGATTGGTGGATCTGAATTCCTAAAAAGAATTTCAGCTCCCCCATCATAGACATATCAAACTTGCTGTGCATTAGTTTTCCAAATCGTTTTGAAAGTTTTGGGTTCGTAGAACCAAAAATTATGTCATCAACGTAAATTTGCACAAGCAGTATGTCTTCCCCATGTTTAGTTATGAACAGAGTTGGATCAATAGAACCTTTGGAGAATCCGTTGGATACCAGGAAGTTGGAGAGTTCATCATACCACGCTCTTGGTGCTTGTTTGAGACCATATAATGCTTTCTTGAGACGGTAAACTTTGTCAGGATGATATGGGTCAACAAAACCATCTGGTTGGTTTACGTACACTTCTTCCTTCAGAGGTCCGTAAAGAAATGCTGTTTTAACGTCCATTTGGTACACTGTAAATGATTTGTGTGCAGCATACGCAATGAACAGTCGTACAGCCTCCAACCGAGCAACAGGTGCAAATGACTCTTCGAAATCAATTCCTTCCTTTTGAGCATATCCCTTAGCCACAAGACGAGATTTGTTGCGAATGATAGTATTTTCCTCATCACGTTTGTTTTTCCAGAGCCACTTTAAGTTAATGACATTTTTGCAAAGTGGTCTGTCGACTAATTCCCATACATCTAGTCGATCAAACTGATGAAGTTCTTCCTGCATTGATTCAATCCATGCAGAATCAGCCATGGCTTCTTTGATGTTCTTTGGTTCGGTTCGACTCACGGTGAGTGCAAACATACACATCTCGCCATCTTTTTCTAGCTGACGTCTTGTTCTAATTGATTGAAAAGGATTTCCAATGACTTGTTCTAATGGATGATCTTTTGTCCAACATTGTGCAGAAGGATAGTGTTGATAAAAAGTATGCATGTTTGACGAATCAACATGACGAGACGATGTCTCCCCTTGTTCTTGTACCGGTGTACTAAAGACGTTGATAAATTTATCTTCGTCAAGTTGTGCATTTTCGGTATTGGTTTCTGGTTGAATAATGTTCTCAGGTGTAGTGACAGTTAGTACTTAAGTTAGAGTTTGATGTGTTGATTGAATGCTCAATGGAGGTGGATCTGCAACATCGGTTGTTATAGAAAAGTGAGTTGTGTTATGTTGTTGATGTTTATTGGGATTATCAGCAGCATGTACAGCGGAAGACTTTGACACAACAGGAGAAGTTCCATTGTGTAATTCACTGAACATCGGACTATATAGCAATTTCAGCTCATTTGACGTTGTTACTGTCTCAGCTACTTGAGGAACATTTTCTTGACTTTGTGGACCGGGACTTAAACTGTCTTGTTCAAGTACCGTTGTCGAACATTGTGGACCGGGGTCAGAACTGACGTGATCTGACGCCATTTGAGGCAATTCGTCAAAGTTAACATGAATTGTTTCAACTATTATTCTTGTTCTCTTGTTAAATACCATGTAAGCCTTTGACTGAGTAGAATACCCAACAAAAATACATGCATCCTCTTTTTCTTTCTTCTTATTGCCGGCTCACATAAGGGCTTATTGGGTTTGTTTATTGTTGTGAAAGGATAATATTTAGGGATAACTTGTTGTATCACTCGCCAAGGGGTGTTTAGTGTTGGATTTGTAGTTATAAGCTCATAATTCGTGGCTTATTTGGATAATAAGCACACGTCTTTATAAGCTTTTGAGGTTTTAGTTTGTTAAGCTTCTCAATTTCTTAATCTACTCTTTCTAAAGCTTCTTAAGTAGCAATATCATATCCTAGATAAGCTTTAAGATTTTTCTTTAAGCTTATTACTTTCGGCTTATTCTTTTTTTTTCATCATAGTCGTGGTTTGTTTTTTTTTCTTTCTTTCGTTTGATTTAGACAAGTCACAAGGGTCATGTTCCTTTTTGTTTGTTCTTCAAACTAGGTTCTTAGTTCTCTTAACTTTTGTTGCAAATTTTCGAGCTTCTTCCAAGCTTATTTTGAGCTTATTTTGAGCTTATTTCGAGCTTATTTCAAGCTTATTTTGTGGCTTATTTGTGAATTCTCTCATTTTTTGTGGTCCCAACCGGTTAAGTCAAGGAAACATAGATCCAATATTTTTGCTTCACTAGAAAAGGACTTCTTGTTTGTTAGTAAAAGTGGTCCTCACTAGATAGAGACACCGAGCGGAATATGTCACAAGTCAAGCGGAACATGTACGTTTGATATTCAAGCGAAATATGTAGGTGTAATTTCAAGCGGAATATGTACGTTCGATATCCAAGTGAAACATGTAGGTTTAAGACGAAGCGAAATATGTTGAATGTTTAAGCGAAATATGCAAGTTTAACTGCCAAGCGAAATATGCATTTTTGAGTTCAAGCAAAATATGTAAGTTTAACTGCCAAGCGAAATATGCATTTTCAAGTCAAGCGAAATATGCAGGATTTTATTCAAGCGAAATATGACAGTTAATTGCCAAGCGAAATATGTTTAGAAGTTGAAACGAAACATGCAATTTTGATTTTTCAAGCGAAATATGCAATCCCTCAAGCGAAATATGTCAATTTTAATTTCATGGTTTTTCTATTGATTTTGTAAAATCCCGTGTTTTGAATCATCCGTTACGTGGCTTCAACAAGTCTCGAACCATTAAATAACAAAAATTACCTTTTTAGTCCCTCTAGTTATATTTACATGAAACCCCCTAGACTATATTACATGTGCTACTTTTTTTTATAACTTTCATATATATAAGTTAATCATTTAAGGTTACTCATAAAAACCTAGCCTCCAACATATTCCCCCCTCCCTTTTATAATTTTCGGCGACCGGCGCTGCCTCCGGCCAGCCGCCAGCCACCACCAACCGTCGCTGTCACCACTTCCCTTCCACCTCGGCTGCCACTCCACGCAGCCAACAACATCACCACCACCGATCTATCCCCGCCCCACGCGACCCACCCATCACCAACTCTGCCACCTCCACCGAACACCACCATCACCACCACGTTCACCAGCCGTCGCACCGCTCCTCACCAGCTACCACCTAAGGGTACGTGTGGCCTTATTAAGCACCAACATAGGGTGCATTTGGTTTCGCTCAGCCACCAAAAGGGTGTGTTTGGTTTTGCTCTCAGCCTACAAGGGTGCGTTTGGTTTTCGATTAAGCACCAAATGATGTGTTTGGTTGTTATTATCAGCACCTAGGGTGCGTTTGGATCTAGGTTCACCACCATAGGGGTGCGTTTGGCTATAACAACAAAACATAGGGTGCGTTTGGTTTGGCAGTTTCTCACATAGGGTGTGTTTGGGTGAGCAGAAACACCGTAAGGGTGTGTTTGGGTGAGCAGAAGACCGTAAGGGTGTGTTTGGGTGAGCAAAAAACCGTAAAGGGTGTGTTTGGGTGAGTAGAAACAACCTTTAGGGTGTGTTCGATTTATAAAAATCGCCTAATAAAAATATTGCAAGCTTTGGTAAAATATAAAAACCGGATTAAATGTGGTTAATGGTTAAATAAATAGGTTAATTATTATTTTCGTTGTTTAACAACCGTAAAGGAGTGTTTGGTTTACTTGTTTTTAGTTCCTATTCGATCTCGTTTAGATCTGTGTGTGTATATATATAAAAAGTGCGGATGTTTACAATGTTGATTGATTTATTAAGAGGAAAAAAACATTGAATTATTATAAATATGGAAACGACGTATAAACGAATAAGTCATGCCGAAATTTATAAAAAATTCTATACTTAGTATCTTTCACTTAAATTTCTATTATCTTAGAAAACCGATAAAAGAACGAGATATAGACTTAAGAGTACGTATTTGTAAATATACAATAACCGGATGAACAAACGAGAACTATACTTTTATAGATAAGACAACTATTTTAATTAAAACCCGTCAAGGAAACAATATACTAAATTATAAAATATTATTTTATAATTTCCGACTAGGAGATAAAATCATAACTTTTGTAAAACATTAAAACATCGTTTACATAATTCGTTGCACTAAAACATGAGTTTACTTTAAAACATCGTTTAATTTAATTGGTGATTTCCGAACACGAGTCCTAATCTTTTTGTTTCGATTCAATTTTTCTTACATTTCACTTATATAATACTTGCAAGTATTATAAACTCGATTATTTATTGATTGGTTTTCTTTGTTATATAATTCACGGTATGAATTAAATACTTGTTTATTTTTCATATGTAATATATACAAAATATATTACATAATTTGTGTTTACTTTTTGATTTATTTTATTTAACCAGCCACCAAACTATTACAACTTGAAATCTAAACCTTTTATCAACGTGTCGCGTTGATGTGGCTATCCATCAGAAAACCCAAATACATTATCCTAGACTAGTGGGTCATAGCCGTTAAGATGAAACAGCACTTCTTACTCAGAGCCGTTATGTCCTGTTCCGTGTTATCTTAATATTGTATTCTCTGCAATCTTCTTCCTACACGAGGGTGAGTTTATAGGCCCCTCTTTCACTTGTTTACATACTTTACTAATCTCGGAGATAATACATGCTCATTTAACAACTTTTTACGTACTCCTAAGCACCTTATCACTCAATTTACAAACTCGTTACGCTGATGATATCACACTCTTTCTACTTATGGATTAATATTTAAAGTTTTTATAAATACAATGTTATTTTCTTCATTGAACACAAGTGTTTTTGGGTTACATCTCCTGTTTACGTTTGCCTACATAGCGATTAACCACTCTCTTGCCCGGAAACTATCATGAACCGTTAAGTTATGTATAGAACCGATTGGATTGTTGCAAAGTGATATAATTTTCGAAATGAAAATTTACTACTAATTACTTGTTTACGTTTAATTTTACATTTAATGAGTTTATATTTTGGGATTATCAAAACGTATAGATGTGAAAAATATTAATAATGTTTTTAGGCATTATTTATATCAACACACCCCAAAAAAGATCACTTAGACTAGTTGAAAGTTGAGTGATTTTTGATCCCCTTTTCGTGAGGTGTTCGGCTTTGATGTTTCTAGCATAAGTCTTTTATAGATTCATTTCTTTGAGTTAAATCTGAGAAATATTTTTATAAACTATTCTAACAGGTCTACTTGAGGGCAAGCAGAAGTCAAGTGGGGGGATATTTGATAATATCAAATATTTGATACTTTTTAGTGTCAATTTTCCCTTAAAAATACTTGCAATTGTCGTATAAATACTTGAATTCGATACTTTTATGGTTATTTCGTTATTTTCAGGTAAAATGCAAGTATGTGACAAGAAAAACAGGAAAAGGACGTAAAAATGAAGAAAACACAGATTCTTACGAGACTTTACAGCGTAACCCCTATGATAGTGTTACGCCGTAACCTAATCATGGCAAGACACGTCATCCAGCAACATTACAATGTAACCACACACAAGGTTTACGTCGTAACATTATTATTATAGAAGGCTAAGATATCTGAGTCAACATTACGGCGTAACGTGTACACTTGATTACGACGTAACATCTTTTAAGCCTGTAAGATGGAAAGTACGCGTCAGCAGTTTACGGCGTAAGCCCCTAAAAGGTTACGCCGTAAACTATTCGAAATCTATAAATAGAGGCCTCATTCAGAGAATTCAATATCAACCATTCCACCACAGATCTAAAGGGTGATGAAGGCCTCCATAGCTCGAAGAATTCCACCAAAAGTCCAAGGAATATCACACTTAACTTACTTTTGTATGTAATCGTTCATAAACAACTTTTGTAAGAATTATAAGTTTTCCATCCATGATTATCTTTATTAATTCTTGCTTTGTTGTTGTTATGAGCGGCTAAGCACTTCAAGTGCTGGCCTAGTCATGAATGTACTATCGTTATAATGTTTGTTTTCTATTAGATTATGGTTTTGTTGGATATCCTTTGACTATCGTGTAACCCTGGGTTTTGGAAGTTTTATGGGTGGTTTAGATCATGTTAATCCTGTTATTAGATTACCACTTGAACGTAGGATTAGTAGGGTACTATGGAAGGATGATCAATTGAACCCAAGTGTAGGAACTAACCCTGTTACCGACTCTATCACTTAATATACTTAAAAAGCACAGGAACTATTTTACAAAAGGGTTAATAATTGGTATAGGTTATTAGACTAGTTCTTGGAATAGTTGGGATTAATCACTATGACCTGGTTGCCCTACCTTCGTGACTTTCGGGGGATTTGAGATCACAGGAATTATAGGGCAGACTAAATATATCTATTCACGTCTGTTGACTTTAGAAACCACCAATGAAACTATGATGTAACATTGCACAGGAAAACATAGTTGTAACGATAGTAATGAAATGGCTAGGTTAGCACGCTTTTCTCCTTGATTACTTCTATCTCTTTTAATTTCTGCATATTTACTTTCTTGTTAATTTCAAAATCAATCTTAAAACTACTTTAAAATGTGACACTTCAAATTAAGACTAATTGACACTTAGCTCTTGGGACGACCTTAGATTTATCAACTCTACACTACTCACGATCGGGTTTTCTGCCCGTTAGTGCGTTTGTTAGGTGAATCGAGTTTTATAAATTTAAAACTTGAATATAATATATTTTAAAATAAAATACGCATCAAAAGCGCTTGTTGCATTGATTCCTATTGCTTTGTTTCTATAAATAGGATTCACTAACTGGAATGAAATGGCAATAAATTTCGACGTAGAATCACATGAAACCATAGAAAAGCCACTCTATAGAGAACCTAGGGGTGTAGAAAATCGAGTTTAAACTGAAAATCAAATCAGGATGAGACTGGAACCGGTTTAGTTCTTGGTTTTAAACTCTTAGAGCACCACTTTTCGTTCCAGAGTTATTTAAAAACTGGTGTTTGGTTCACCGTGGTCAGTCCAGAAGCGACTTTATGAACAAATCTGTACACTTTAGGTTTGAAACGACTTTGTGTTTAACTATTTATAATTTTATATTAGTTCTTTAAATTTAGAAAATTCTGAGTGTATGCTCAGTTTAGTGTTTTGCTTCAGGCCCAAACGGGTTTGGGTCTAAGATTGGTTTCGAGTTTGATTAGTTTTTAAAACTGATGTGTGTATATTATTTCTCTTTATATGCATAAAGTTGTATTCGTAGCATATGGGTTCACTAACAAGATGGCGTACCTTGAACTGTGTGTACAAACCAGGCGTGTTATTTTAAAATTAGATGATTATTGTTGACATCAGTTTTGTTATACGTTAGGCCAATAAGCACTGCTTCGATAATATGAACTTTGGTTTAAAGCTATTAGTAATGATGTAGACATAATGACGACAAATGGCCTTTGCTTTTGTTATTTATCTTAATCATGTTAACACCTCCTGTACTTCATGTCTTTTATACATAGAACCTCAATGAATTAAAACCTTTAATCTGTCTTAAACTATGTTACGACTGAGGTTAGACGCTTATGTTACTTTCTTCATTGTGTCCATCTTGACATTTTAAGACATAATTGCCATATTAATAAGGACATCCAAGGCTAAATAACACAACTGCTCATAAGCTCTAATGACCAATCACATGCTCAGCACATGATCTGTATAGATATCCAACTTTAACTGCTAGTATATTGGAGCACACTAATCCACTAATTAGTAGTTCAGTACTAACCGAGTCTCTAACATCATTAGTTACGCTGGCAACACTGTGTGTAATTCAAACTCTTCAATAAAGACAATTCTTAAGGACCACAAGACAAGTTATGTAATTCATGTGTTAACTATAGTAGCAGCAACAACAATGCAAAATAGACACTTTAATAAATTGTGGCACTGAAATGTTTCTCATATTTCTACTACGATCGTGTATTTTAGGCGAAACGCAATGGGTCAAATGATTATATGTACTATTATACACCACGATCTCTCATTACTACAGACCATTTATCGACAAGGTTTAAACCTTATATAAAGAGTTACCATTTTTTTTCCTATTATGTTATCGTATACAAACGCCCTGTCATAACGTGCAAGTCTAAACACGAAGACCCAGTTGCATCCCAACACAGAAAAGCAGGAATTTTTTTTGTCATTCGAAGTTTCTTTATGTATTTAGTGCGGCTCATATGTTAGTATATATAGAGGTCTATAGGGTTACCGTAGGCGTTCGACCTTTTGTTAACTCAAAACACAAGCACTCAACAACTACATACAACCCGCGTGTATCACACGGGTCTTGTAACCCTTTCACTTTTCCGGGATCTATAGGTCCTAATTTAGTCCTTTAACTTTTTTACTTGTGTCATTTCCGTTAGAACAAGTTACCGTGTTGACGGTGGTGAATCTATGTTGATCTTGGTTAACAAATCTTTATATTGCTTATGTTGATCCTTTTTAGAGTATTTTATCTATGTTGATCATGATTCGGGAGGTTTGCCCCATGAATAGCTTGAAATGTCTAATAACGAGTCCCGACACACCTGTTAATTTTTGTGGCGAATCTAAGGAAATTTGACTGTGAAATATGTCGTGTAAATAATCTAGATTCATGGAAAATTATTTTTGAGTTTATTAAAAATACTAAAAAATTCGAGTAACATTTTAAAATAGAGAACGATGAGTCTTAAGGAAAAACCGACACAAGACAAAGCATCCCGATCCCCTTTGGATACCTATACCTGGTCGAAACCAAGAAAACCAAGAGGGGACAAGGATGGCTAATTTTTAGCTCTTTGGTTCCTTGGTGGTCCATGTTTGGTACTATATTATTTTGTCATGGCTCATAACACACACATTTCATGTTTGAAAACTCACACACACTTCTTCCTTGTGTTTTGGCTCGTTCGATTCTTACACACACATACAAACTCTTAAAATTTTGCAACTTTGATCAAGAACTTGAAGATTTAGGAGTATTGGGTTGATTCTAGTAGTCGGGTTATCATTTAAACAACGTTTGGGTTGTCCAGTGTCGTGTCGATCTTGTCTTCAAAACCCATTCTTGTAAGTTCTCAAAACTTAATATAACTTGTACTTTTAGGTGTGTATTGATGCATAGATGAATGTTGTACGGTGCGTCTTCTATAAATCATAAGCTTAGGTTTTTGAAAGTAAATAAAGAAGTGTTTGTTTCGGTTCGAACAAGAAATAAAAGGAACAAGGGTTTATCATTTTTATGTCGTGGTTGCGATGGATGAAATACATTTATATGCTAAGTAGCTTATTTATTTTCTAGCTTAAAGGATAAGCCTATTCGTCTTATTTGAATACTTATTGAATTTTGGTTGATAAAGGATATAAGGAAACATGGTTTTGGTTATTTACTAATGGTATCTTATTTTTGTGAGCTTATTTGGCAACCTATTTTAATATCTAAATGAACTATGTAGCTTATTAGCTAATTAAAAAGCTTGGTAAACTTATTTTGAGCTTATAAGGCTTGCGGCCCAATAAGGCCCAATAAGCCGCGGCTTAGTGTGGACCTTATTGAGGTTTGAAACCTTGGAAAACTTTGTATAAACGAATGGGTCATCTCGAAGTTTCGTAAAAATCCCAAACTTGAATTTTTACTCAAAAACTTACTTTTACAAAAAATAATGAAATACTATTATTTTAATAAGTCGACTAAAAGATGAAAGATACATTTTATAATTATAAAATATGAAACTTCTCTAAGTCGTTTTTATAAATACACGTTTCATTTCCTATCAAATATACAAATAATTAAGGTAACTAAGGTTACCGAATGGATTTACCGAAGTATATTTCTGAATATCTATTATCTAAGCCATCTTATGTTACTTGTCTATTCTTTTTGTTACTTAAATAGTATAAGTATATTATACTAAGGTATGAGCTGGAACATACTATCTTTGAAACTAAGCCATCAACCATCACACTACTGGTAATGTTAAGGGTGACCATACAATGCACATTTGACCTCTATGCATCAACCTTAAACACACATTTGGAAACGTATGTCTAAATTGAACATTAACTGGATTAGGTCATGTCCGGACGTCACTGCGTTGCTTGTTTGATCTAGAACTTTGCTACATATCACCTTTGCTTAAGGTGAGTTCTCGTAGCCTATATGGATCATATCTTAAGGTCAATATGATCCATACAGGATGCTCTCAAAATATGATCCATACAGGATGATTCAATGTAAGCTTTAGCAGACCTTAAGAGCATCCTGTATGGATCATATTTTGAGAGATCTTGCATTGAAACTTTATTTGAACTTAAGCATTTTGGGTATTGTTATCTTGAGACTAGCATCATTCCCTGCGTGGAAATTTGGTTGTAAGCTTTAAGACTATGTGATGTGTTCTTTGACTTGACTTCACTCAAGTTCATACTTGGGGTCAAAGAATGTCACGACACTTTTATGAATGCATTTTAGTTTTTCTCTATCTTGTATCTTGTGTTGTGAAAATCAAATCTCCGTTACGCCTCGTGTTTTCGCCTGAGTCGGGGTGTGACAGATTGGTATTCAGAGCCAAGGTTATAAAGAACTAGGTGGTTTGTCCTAGACTATAACCTAAGAACCTTTATATAGGTTCATTATAGGATCTATGTGCGTGGTGTTCCACTCATATTTGCTTCCATGGTTTTAATCGTCAATCCATGATCGACAATAGTTCTAACTTAATTACGGTTAAGTCCTAACCAATCATAGCTATGCTTGTGGTTCATCTCACCACGAATGACTATAGACTTTTGGGATACCAATCCATGTTCACAGAAGACCTTTTGGGTGTGTGTACCCGTCTAGTTGAACTTTCATTTATTTCTAGGCAAATATACCCACTCATATCCTAAGCCACATCATGGGCTACACAAAAGCGACATAAGCGCTTATTAACATTCAAAAGTACATAGCACATACGGCACATTTTTCACATAATTCTGCGGCGATAATCCCGCTAGAAAGCACATATTGTCGAAAAATCGAAAACAATCAAGAAAACAATTATGCATCATGGGCTCGTTGCTTATTTGACGAAGATCGCAATTACAATTCCAACGTTTCCTTATCGCGACTAGCATAGTCGTCTTGGTCCTAATGCATCGCATCGAATCTTAGATGAATCGAATCATTAAGTCGAGGAATCACTCACATTCCTAATTCAATACCGCTCGACTTAAGACGTTAGCTACTTTGATTGTTCCTCCAGGATGGAAACGGATGTCCCCATTCGGCTAGAGTCTCTAATCTTTTCACCCTTATATACGCACACTAAGTCGTTATGTCAAGGAGTAAGGACTACTACACCTAACTTTAAGTCAGGGGTTGCTTAGTGCCTTATTCTAATCCTCGATGATTCTGGGTATATTTACAACTATACTACCACTACTTTCCATTTTGTGGGAAAGAAAATCTTCTTCACGGCCACCAGTTGCTGCATCAATGGCAACACACATTTAACGTAGGAGAAGTCTTCTCCATTCTTCACTTTCAACCTCGGAACCTTAGCTTCCACCCACCTTGGTAACTTTACATTTTCAAGAAGATCTCTTCTCGGTGTCGGTATCCGGTTCACACCCTCGATGACTCAATTCTATAATTGCTCACTAGCACACCGACCACATTTGGTCTCAAAACATGTCTCCATAACAACCTTCGATCTTATGTTATCACGAATTAGACTTCACACCTTTCTAGACACACTCGTTCTGAACAATACCGTTGGTATTTTCCCTTATCGGTCACAACAAATCACATGAGACTCTCTCCATGCAGTCAATAGGAGTAAGGTTACTTACACAAGAATCCGTAACAGTGGTAGAACATTTTCTCCTTCCGAAAGTTTGACTTAAACGTTTATCCCAATTATCCAGCATTTTAAGGGTGACGATTTATCCGACATAGTGTGGTTCTTCCAAAATTACGCATAGTTGATCAAGTTATGCGTAATTGAGGACCAAACGACGTCATATCCGTCCTCGTCAAAACATTCCTTTTTCATACGCTATACGCCTAAGTCATTTTTTGGTATAAGTAAAATATTTTTTTTAATAATAAGTAAAAATATAAAATATTTTAAAAGAAAGAAAAGAAGATAGCATCATTCCATCCTCCATGCTCATTATTTACAAAAAAAATATTTTTTTTGAAAAGAAAATTTATTTGACACCATAGGGCCAGTTTATGAAATTTGAAAACACATTTTCCATTATTTACACAAATAGTTTATACAACAAAATCAGTACAATTAGCGCAACAACATTCGTTCAACACACGAATTCGTTATTGTGATCCACAGTTTTAAAATCATCAATTCACAAGACATCTTTTTATATAGTTCGGTCAATGATCACAGCAAGTATAAAAAATAATACCCACTCATGGACTATGCAAGTAAGTATCATACATATGCGAAAGATTCGCCAACTGAAGTCATCCAACACTCGGGGTCAAATCAATCTCTCAATAAGTCAAATGTCTTGAGGTAACTACGACCTCCAAGCACCACTTAAGTAAACAACATATACATTAACTCTCCTATAGTTCTAAATCCAAACAATGGCTAAAGAATGCACAATCACTACACTGATGATGAGATAAAACCTTGAGGCAATAAAGACCTCAGACCAATAAGCCTTTAGCTTCTTGAAACCTTCCTAATTATTATTTCGTGGATGATAAAGGTATGAGGTTTTTGCCTACGGAAAGCGTTTCGAATCTATTTTCTAGAAACGTAGGCCCACTGCCCAAAAAGCTTCAGAACCAAGATGAAATTACCATTTTGCCCCTATCTATCAAGGCTGCCATTTTCCAGAATTTTATCGCTACACTAAATTGAGTGTATCTCCTAAACCGTGCGTCCGAAAAGGCTGAAACGACCGCTCAAATCTAAGTTTGTTTAATATCTAGAACTTACAGTTTTACATATTTAGGTGTTGCTATGTAAATTTTTGGTCTTATTACCCATTCGAATTCTGGTCTAAATTTTCGACTAGTTTTGCCATTTCGGCGATAACTCATTCTTCGGGCATCGATATGACTCCATCCGAATCCCTACATATACCTAAGATGTTTCTCTACATCCTAGTCTAATTTACCAGGTCTTCATAGACCAAAAACATTTTGAAACATACCCAACAAGCTGCTGCTCCCAAGCAGTCTCCTAAGAAATTGTGACCAATTTTGTAGTTTACGAAAATGAGCGTAGTTTAAAGTTTATTGATGCTATTGACGTGAGACCAATCGGAGGTGATAGCCCTAAGAGTCTTCTACAGGTACAATAATTCTATTTTGAAAAGTTAATAAAAAAATATGGAGTTATACTCGTTTTCCCAAAAGTGTTCCAGATTTGACTAGTTTTAGTAAAATGATGATATCTCACTCATCCATAGGAGATACGACCCTATCCAATTAGCCACATGCACTTAAGACTTAGAACCATGTTTCTATCAAAACTCCCAAGTGTCTCATGTCTAAAAATATTTTGCAATTAACCCCACAACTGGTTACAAACTGTCATAAAAATCCATTTTGAAATCCAACCAAACACCATTTTAATTCCTCCAAAATCCAATACAAAGCCATACCTAATGACTTAGCACTCTTTTGAACACATCAACTCATGGGTTTCCAGAATCAAACATTTCAAGACTTACTAAGTAGAGGTCGATACAAGAGAATCAAAACACAAACACACCAACTTTATTCGAAAGCTTCAAAGATAGACGTTTCCAAATGACGCATTACGCGGGAATAAGTTAATAACCGTTTTCCAAAACAATGAAGGGTTATGGGATGACATATAAAAGTCGCACTCCCATCAACCAAAAAATATCAAAACGATAGATTATGAAACAATATATGCGATTCAAAATCAATAAGAAGAGCATTCAAATTCAAAACCAATTAGTAAAATTTACAAGTGGGATCGAAAACTAAGTCGAGTCTCGACATCAAAAGATAACAAAGTAAAGTCGCAAAAAAGTCTCGAAGATAATCATATAACAGCGATGTTTTAATCATATATATCAAAATGATTTTATCATATTGCATCAAAATGCTCATAAAAAATTTAACTCTTCGCAAGTCGCGAATTTCAAAACATAAATATAGTCTTACGCCATAAGGAGGATTCCGTATACATATATTGATGACATCAAATAACGTCTATTTTATAGCATCATTCATCCCATGTTATTAACCCATTTTGTATAGTTACTGCAAAGAATTATTACTTAATTATTTATATTTGAGAATTGTAGTAATTATGGAGTACTTGGTGAATATTAGCAAAAGGCGCGCATTCTGGAGCTTAAATCAAGATATTTTAAAGATTACTATTCTGAAGACCAATATGCCGTACCATCAAGGAAGATACGGCGTATCCGTGCCTGCACTCACCAAAGTCCACAAAGGAATAAAGCTCAATACGCCGTATCCAGAGAAGACCAATACACCGTATTGGAAATATGGAATGAATATAATATTCTGGAAGATATCAAGCGTGGTCCCTACTCCAAGAAATCCCTAATACGCCGTAGCCAATCCTTGGATACGCCGTATCGAACCGACTTCCAGACCTTATAAATAGAAAACTCAAAAACGAGTTTTAAGTGTGCTAAATCATATTCTCGATACCTAAACCATAAAAGTTGATTTTTAGAGGAGAAAAAAAGCAGAAGAGGTCGAGAAACGCTATCAATTCCATAGGAGACAACGTGTAATTCCATATACTTTAGTAATCGTTCAGTCTTTGGTATCATTCGTTAACTCGGTTAGTTTACCTTGGCTAAATAATTGCTTTTGTATTTATTATGACGTTTGAAGGTATTATTATGAAGATCTGAATGTTTGGTATTTGTTTATCTCGATTTCTTGATTTATCATTGTATGCTTGTTTATGTTTATTAATTTATATTTTTACGCGCTTTTATATGCGACCTCTATTCAACTAGAGCTAGTGAGCGACCAAGAGATCTAGAGTCTATGATATCTCTCCAAGCTAATAGTAAATTATACTTCAGAATCATAGTTACATAAATATTGTCCTTTCTAAGTCTCGTTGTGTCTAGGTACGTTCGGGCTTAATAGAGTTAATTGGATATTGCCAATGGTTTATAGATCGTGCTGACTTTGCAGGTGACCTCAGATAATTCAACAAGTAACGTTTGATTCATTGGATAGTTGGGACAAGTGGGACTACTGTGTATAAATTGCCCATTAAGTGGGTAAAGTGGGTAAGTCTCTATTGAGCCAGGGTTTAACAGATCACCATTGCTTTAATCCTAAGATAGATATAATCTGCAAATATGGATGCTTTTATGTGGATGCTTAATTGTGACAAAATTATGTGTCTAGGTCCTTTAGGATGATGTATAGCTCCTAAGTCTAAGATATCGATATGACACCTCGAGCAGAAGAAATCATTTTGGATTCTTAATCCAAACCAACTTTCTAATTGGATTAATAATGGTTAATACAATTTTCTTATATAAGGCTCGGCCACTCTTTTATCTTTTGTTAATTAGCTCGCGTAGGTAAAAGTGTCTTGAATTGATTATAGTCACCAACCAAACCGTGCCAGTCTCTTAGGCTGAAAACCCCCTTTTCCCGTTAGAATTAGAAACTAGGACTGACATAGGTTTAAATTAGAATAGAATTAACATAAACTAGATAACCAAGATACTAATCAAATTGATAGATTTAACCTTGCTTCAAGTGTTCGACAACCTACTTACCACAAAACTACTGTCGATCAGGTATACTTCCCTTTAAAGTGTTGTTTTTGGTTTAGTTAGCAAAATATAAATTTAAAACTTGAATCAATAAAATATACACCACACAACAACACATCAAGTTTTTGGCGCCGCTGCCGGGGAGTGAAATTTAATCTTGATTTTTATTTGATATTTTGGGTTTTAACATTAGATTAGATCTAACCCTTAGGATTAGTGTAATTTAGATTAGTGTATATTCTGTTATTCTGTAATTATGTATATTGTCTTTAATTGTTTGCTTGTATATATGTGTGTTTAATTGTTTGCGTATTTAATTGTTTTTCTTAATACACTGTTCTGGTCGATAACTGAATACGGCGTATCCACTTCTATCGGATATGGCGTATCCAACTTTCTGTCCAATACAACGTATTCATTCAACTGATCAATACGGCGTATTCACTTCTATTGAATAAGGCGTATCGATCATCTAATAAAGTTCTTTTCTATTCTCGAACTTAAAGCCCAAAATTTGTTTATACCTTTCTCCCGCTGGTTCTACTAATATTTTTCTGGATATTTTTCAGTAAGAATGACAAAGGTTATCAAAGGAGAATTTGAGAAAAGTAAGGATGTTAAGGTCGAAGATGTTTTGCTCACTTACGATACACCACTTGAAGTTTTCAACAATGAAGTCAATCGATTAAGCAGAATGGATGATGATTTATTCACATATGAAATTGATGTTGCTAACATCCCATGTGACTCGAAAATGGATGATGATTCGGAGCATGAAGCTGATGATGACATGAGATATGATCCGTTTGATGTTGCATTTACTAAATGGTTAGGATCGAAGTTATTCAACTGTAAGACAATGGATTATTATACTATGAAAGCATTATGGATTTACTGGGTTAGAGGAGATGATGAAGTTGAGCTTACAGATGAAGAATCTTCTGATGATAAGGATGAAGTTGCTAAAGTCTTTAGGATCAACACTAATTTATTTAATTTTGAAACACCTATGTGCAAGGCATTCAAAGAATTTAACTATCTTTTGCAAATTGATCCAGACTTACTTACTAAGGACATTGAGGGATTCAAGACCTATAAAGATTACAAGAATGATTGGATCTATGAATGGAACTAGGACGTACCATGGGTAGATAAGAAACCATGGACTAACGCTGGAGTTTGGACCAAACCCACACCAATTAAACATACTTGCAAGCCTTTCAAGTATAAGACTGGATGTTCGGAATGGCCAACATGTAGTTGGAAGGATAATGGATACTGTAATGGAGGAAACTTACTCGGAACTTACATTATTGGAAACCAACTCCATTATCAGAGTTACGAATGGTACGAGGCTTTGGAAGAGAGTGAACTTAAAGATGAGGCTTTAAGAAACAAAGCTATCATGGAAGGATTTATCAATGAAGGTGATGATGAGTCACGTTACGAACAAGAGAGACGATGGAACATATATACAAACTATGATGATGCTTATGAGATAAATCATGAAGATAATGAGAAAGAAGAATTATGTGAAGTTCATGAGCTACCGGTGTACAATATAAGGAGATATATGATGATCAAATATTCGTTCAATAATGATGAAGAGTATGTTGCTGTAAATGAAGACGAATACGATGATCCTACAATCACAAGAGAAGAGGCGTGCCGAGCTTACCAAGAAATCTTTTAGAAAATGGACGAAGGATGGATGGTGACAAGAGCCGAGTGAAGAGAAGCTAAAGACAAGTCTAACTTAAAGACTTTGTTGTAAACAAAAGTGCTTCCCGGGATACAACCCGGAGTGTTATTTAATTTTATCGAGTCTGTCTCCCAGACATCAATACGGCGTATCCGCTCCAGACCATATGGCGTATTGATTGTCTAGACGTTATGAGTATTTTTTTATTGCACTTTAAAAATATTATTGTCAGTTCTGGAATACGGCGTATTCATTAATTTGATATGGCATATCCACCAGACTGACTCGTATTTAGTTTGTTTAGTTTAGTTTAAATTAACCGTAGATGCCAAGATAAGAATACACATTTTTCCTATTTTACACAGGACCTCGTGAAAGAATATCGACGAATATTGTTGGAGAATTTATAAATCTGGAATATCTTAAAGTGTTGGAGTCTTAAAACCTCAAGACGGTTGTTCAACACACAATCTTGCTCATAAACGCAAATTGGAGAATCTACCGAGCAAATATTAGGGGAGTTTCTTATTCTAATTCTTTTTAATTCTCGTATTTTTAATGTTTTATCTATACAACGAGGACGTTGTATAATTCAAGTGGGGGGATGGAATTAGAATGTTTACTTGTTATATTTTTCATATTAAAATGATAAAAATGCTTAAATTATGCTCAAATTAAAAAAAATTCAAGCATACTTTTGTGAAATTACTTGATACATAACCCGCACACAATAACCCTTGTTAGATATTGTGGAGATTTAGCCTATCCGTTTCCAAATGTTTACCCAAATTCAAATAGGAGTGTGTCGGTGATGTAGTGGACTTTAGAACTTGGCTTGGTATATCACTCAAGACCACAATAATGAGTATTATAGATTTAATTAGAGTAACTTGTTTACGTTGGTAAAATTTTAATATTACACCCAAATAGCCTATCCATGTTGTTTATTAACTAACTACACCAGTTAGTTAACCTCCAGTTTAAACCCCTTTCCACTCTCATCTTTAGAGTGAAGATCCACTGAAATAACCCGTAGAGCCAATCCTTTAGGAACTACACCAATTATTTATTTCGTTACACCCTTACACCTTAACCTACCATGTTAGATTAAGTTTAATTTACAGTTGCTAGTTGCTTAAAGTGTAAAGTTTGTATTTCCCGAATCTGGTGTCATTTTCTATCTTTGGTGCGGTTGGAAATTTGCACTTCGCAAATGGGAATGTATATTATAGTCAAAACTCATGTGATTTTACTACCATCATAATTATTGGTGAGTCCGAAGAACGAATGAACTATCGAAGGAATTATCCAGAATTATTATGATCGTGAAGATGGTGAAACTACTTTGAGTTTCGTAGATAGTTAGATTAGAAAAAAAGGAAGGAAAGTTTGAAGATAATCGTTTCGCAAAGCAAGAACCAAAGGAATTACATGAAGGATCGATTATTCGTTGATACGCAATAAAAATCAACGATGTAGAGTATTGTACAAAGTAAAAGATATCGCCACTTACCTTGTAGAGTATATAAAGTTTGGGATGACTGTGAAGTTGACCGTTACGGGAACGCCAACTTAGGTTGTTGTTTTTTATCTATGATCAAGACGTTGTAAATAGTCGTGTCTAAATCATGGTAACGGTCAGGGTAAAAAGTGTCTAGCAACTTGTACTTTAGTCTTAATCTATTTCTTTCTTGATTTTTATTTAACAACAATTTACTTCCATCTCACCTAATGATTAGCCGCTGGTTTTACGCGAATGAGGACTTGTTCGAGCATGCATGTCTATTCCGTTATTACGGCCATGTATGCATGTCTTAGCTGCCTCGTTGGTTTACGACTTTTGGTGAAAGTTAGAAGGTTCCTACCCTATATCATTCTTCATCCTAACCGTTGGTTAAATTCGAATGAGGATGTGATCGAACACACATGTCTATTCCGTCGTTACGGCCATGTATGTGTGCTTCAGCTGCCTTGTTGGAGTGGTACTTCTGGTGAAAGATTGTAGAATGATCAACCGTAAGCCTTTCCATACAAAAACCCATATTTACCTTTATAAACTTGTTACTCCTTGGCTTTAGTGGTGGAGATGTGTATCCTTGCCAAGCTTATGATAGAATACTCGTCACGACCGAGCAATTGAGCGAATTAGTTACATGTTACCACATAGATTAGTTGAGTGATTTGAGTGTTTTCATCTTCTTATTTTGTGAGGTGTTTGGTTGTGTACTTGTAATAGATCAAATAAATTCTTTAACGAAAAATATCCTTAGGGATACATTTTTATAAACTTCTAAAGGCTACTTGAGGACAAGTAGGATTCAAGTGGGGGATATTTGATGACATCAAATAACGTCTATTTTATAGCATCATTTATCCTATGTTATTAACCCATTTTGTATAGTTATTGCAAAGAATTGTTACTTAATCATTTATATTTTGAGAATTGCAGTAATTATGGAGTACTTGGTGAATATTGGCAAAAGGCGCGCATTTTGGAGCTTAAATGAAGATATTTTGAAGATTACTATTCTGAAGACCAATACGCCGTATCCATCAAGGAAGATACGGCGTATCCGTGCCTGCACTCACCAAAGACCACAAAGGAATAAAGCTCAATACGCCGTATCCAGAGAAGACCAATACGCCTTATTGGAAATATGGAATGAATATAATATTATTGAAGATATTAAGCGTGGTCCCTACTCCAAGAAATCCCCAATACGCCGTATCCAATCCTTGGATATGTCGTATCGAACCGACTTCCAGACCTTATAAATAGAAAACTCAAAAACAAGTTTTAAGTGTGCTAAATCATATTCTCGATACCTAAACGATAAAAGTCGATTTTCAGAGGAGAAAAAGAGCAGAACAGGTCGAGCAATGCTATCAATTCTATAGGTGACAATGTGTAATTCCATATACTTTAGTAAATCGTTCAGTTTTTGGTATCATTTGTTAACTCGGTTAGTTTACCTTGGCTAAATAATTGCTTTTGTATTTATTATGACGTTTGAAGGCTAATACTGTAACAACCCGAGTTTTACGACGCACATGACGATCGCGAATTCGACGTCATAATATTTATTTTATAAAATCGTGTGAGCGAACGTCGACATTTAAAATTTTATTTGTCGTAAATAATTATTTTCGTATTTTATTACGAATAATTTTGAGAAATTTTGATAATTTTTATTTTTGACGTTTCGCGAGTCACTGTTTGACCGCGTGTTCGTTAACCGTTTCGAGCATTGTAAAAAATTTCGACGCATCTCGTTATTATTTTTAAGATCGTAAAATTTTTATTTTTATGAATGACGTCATTTTGTTCCTTGTCTTGAGCCGGATTCGTGTTTTAAAATATACACATTTTATTAAATGTTTAAACCAAGAAAAATGTAACGGAATAAAAATAATTACAAGTTTATAAAACCCGAGCCCTTTTGGTTGGTTGAGGACACGAAACAAACACTCTTTGTATTAACCTTGAAAGACTATGGAGGAGGAAGGACTATTTATGTCAGAACCTCAAACTAGTTCCCTATATAAACAAACTAACACACACTTTACATTTCATTTTTACTTACAAAAAATGCTACTCCTCTCCTTGTCCACCATAACCGGCCGAACACCAACACCTAGCCAAAACCCGACGAAAATTGGCATGCATTACGATCCATCTATAAAATATTAATCCTCTCGTCATTACCTACATATCCCACTAAGAAAATAACACATGCAACAAGTATTTTTCTAGTTTTAAATTGGTTCGAGTTCTTGTCGAAACGGGTTAAAGATGGTGTTCATTGGTGATAGATTTGGTAGGTTAACAAGTGGGTTTCGAATAAAAGGATGCGGTTTTGTGCTTTGAGGTTGGTTCGAACCACGGCTAAGACAAAGGAAGAGCGAGACGAATTTTTATTTGGTCTGATATTGCTTGATAAAGCATTGTAAGGATTCTTGTTACTATTATTGTAATTGTTTTCGTCTTTTGATTATTATTCGAGTATTGCATGTGATGAAATCCGATGGGTATTGCGCTAGACTAGATTAAAAAGGGTATTGGAGATGTTATTTAGGCTAGCTAATGGTGTTTTAATGATTGTTGGGAGTCAAAAATATAGTTTGATGAGGTTTTGAATACGTCAAATTCGTACAGAAACTTGGGCACGCAAATTGAGGTTCGAAAAATCATAAAAACTGATTTTTTTTGATGTTGAAATATGATAGAGTTCGTTCTAATGTACGTTTCGGTAATTCGAACATCTCGTAACTCCTAATAACGAAGAAGTTACGGCGAAAACAAGATTCGAAAACTTGAAATTGTTTCCAACAGCTATGGTACTTTATTAGTTGCTGATCAGATTTTAAACGGCGATTTTAGGCACTTTCGAGTCCGTTTCGGCCTTCCGGCGAACACGAAAGTTGTCCGGAATGACGTCTTCTATAAAATCTCTTTTTGGTCAAAGTCACGAAAACGTGATATATCAGGTCAAAACCGATTGTCAAACTGCTGCGTTTTTATTAAAAATACAAGTTACAGCAGAATTGAAAAAGAGCGTTGTGAATCCAAGATCTGGACTCAACTAGGGTATAATAACAATGATCAAAACACAGCGGAATAATAATTAAGAACAAGATCAAAGTTACTAATAAGGTTTTCTTTATTCAAACATGATAAAGAAATTATTACTACTACTAACTACTACACACGCTCTATGCGTTTCTAGACTCTCATTGGAGAAGTCTACTATGAAATGGATACCTGTAACCTAGACGTCTACCCTCTTTATATAATAGAGGGAGGTTACAAGAAACCTTAGCTTACTAACAAAACTAACTAACTATTACATAATAGGTCCTTATTGTTTCAAAAGAAAACATAATACAATTAGGAAACTAATTAATTGACATTAATCATCACATTAATGTTTGACTAATTCCACATTAAATTTTGACTAATCTATATCTTCAAACATTAAAGTTGATTTTGTAACGTCTCAATCACATTAATCTTGATCTTGTTTCCTTCTTATTCTTTAGCATATTCCTTGTTTCCTTTTGTTTCTTATTTCTTCATTTCTGTGTATATGGGGGTTTGTTAATTCATCAAACTGTAATTCCTAACAATCTTCCCCTATTTGATATTACAAAACAATCGCATGAAGAAACAAGTGTCAGAACATGTCATCCACCGAAAAAAAAATTTAATAAGCTGCACAACAAAAACTTCTTCCCTTTTTTGTAATCATCTAATAGGGGTCTTGTCAACTCGTAAATGCCTTCCTCTCAATGTGGTGCCATGTAGATTGTTAAGTATAATCAACAATAAGCTCCCCTTAAAAGTATACTCACATCTCTTTAATCTTGGAAACTCAGTAGCATTGATCAAATCTTTCCTTCAGTGCAAAAAAGACATGCTTTATTACAATATCATGTAATAAAATTGTCTTTGAATTATTCCTTTAAGACAATATAGCATGGCGATCACATACTAGGCCGATAGTCTCATTGAGCTCCGTTCATCAAACGACCAGTATCCAAGATCCAATGTCCAAAGGGCTGAATCTGTACGCATACGCGAGCGGGGGGGGTACCAAATAAATATTATCTATGGTGTACGACAAACACAGCAGAATTGCGGCTGATCTACTGTAACGTTCCATTCAAGAATTATATCATGCACTAAACCGTCAAACGAGATCCATACACAATCATCATTATTTCTGAGAATCCAAAGGCGTCTGTTGACCTATAATTAATACAATTTATAGATAAAAAATTACAAAAAAAATAAATACATAGAAAACCTATAAACCCTAGATGAGAGCCGACGAGCTCCTGATACCAATTGTGGAATCCAAGAATCTGGACTCAACTAGGGTATGATAACAATGATATAATGCACAGCGGAATAATTAAGAACATATCAAAGTTTACTAATAAGGTTTTCTTTATTCAAACACGATAAAGAACTAACTACTACTACAACACAACACACTGCTCTATGCTTTTCTAGACTCTCCATTGGAGAAGTCTGCTATGAATGGATACCTGTAACCAAGACGCCTACCCTCTTTAAATAATAGAGGGAGGTTACAAGAAACCCTAGCTTACTAACAAAGCTACCTAACTATTACATAATGGGTCCTTATTGTTTCAAAAGAAAACATAATACAATTAGGAAACTAATTAATTGACATTAATCATCACATTAATGTTTGACTAATCACATTAATGTTTGACTAATCTATATCTTCAACATTAATGTTGATTTCAATCAACATTAATCTTGATCTTGTTTCTTTCTTTAGCATATCTTGTTTCCTTTTGTTTCTTCTTTCTTCATTTCTGTTTATGGGTTTTGTAATCATCAAATCTGTAATTCCTAACAAGCGTTTTGGTCATTTTCTGCCGAGATTCAAGTATCGGCTAAAACTAAAAAGTTGTCCGGAATATCGTTTCGCATAAAATTGCTTCTTTGTCCGAATCGTGAAAATGTGATTTAGCGGGTCGTTTAGAGCGGGTCAGATTTAATTATATACATACATATGTAAAAGTCAAACGAAAAAGTCAAACGTAAGAATAACTTGATATTTATATGTCGAAGGAGTTTGAGTGATAGAAAAATATTATCGATAAGATATTTAGAGATCAACAAGTATTTTACGACCATCGGTCGGGCCTAAAAACATAAAGTCTAAATATAGTAACTTTTGATAATACGCAAACGTAACCTTGTTACGGATAATTAATAATCGGGTTGGATGTCGGAAGTATGACGAAGTAAACAAATATTTTTATAACTATAATTAAGTGTCGAGACATACTAAATATGGTAACTTTCCAAAAATAGCAACTTTCCAAAAATAAAAAGTTTCTTAAAATAGAAAGTATTCTATTATAAGCAATTATGATGTAAAATAAAATACCGATCGAATCCTAATATAATGGGTTTTTAGGATTTAAGGCGCAAGTGTGATTTCTCAACACATGTTTGAATATAAATAAATATAATATATAAAAATAATATATATATAAATATATATAAAAAATAATAAATATATATATATAAAAATATTATTGAATTTGCTGATACGATGTACGCATCGTTTTGATTCTGCTTTCGGTATATAATTGACGAGCGAATTTATAGGTCGTTGATCGAGTTTATCGAATTTCCTTGATGTTTCGATTATTTGAATCTTTGCTTTTGATCAAGTGTAGTTCATAGCCTCTCTTTTAAAGTTTCAATGTTTTTAACTCCCGCGAGAGTGATACATAACTTGTTTTGTGAAATTGAACCAAACTGTTTCTGATACTTGAACGTGATTCCTTCACTACTTAATAAATGCCTTTTCTGTGTACAGTTAGATACCATTTGTAGGTAAGCGCTAATGCCATTAAAAAGATCTATTTGGTTGACAAACTGTCCTGGGTTAGAATCCGTTTGGGACCGCCCTGTCAAACGGAGAAAAAATTTTTTTTTTTTTAAATAAAAAAAAAAAGGGGGGGGGGGTAATATATATATATATATATATATATAAAAAATTAAGTGGACATTTTATGGTTAGTATTAGGAGAAGTGGCATACTTCTCGGTCATGATTTCGTCCTACGGGATGAATGTGTTAAGTTTCGGCGCACGGGCTCTTTAGTTGGAAATCACTATTTTTATAACTTGACTTACGAGCCAACGTTATACGCTTTGTTGAACCAAATTATGCGTTCTAACTATTATTTGTAAACTCTATGAATTCACTCAACGTTTTGTTGACGTTTTTAAGCATGTATCTCAGGTTAATTGTTGTTGATGGCTGGATGGGACGGAACGCGGATATCAAGGACGGTGTCTCGGTGAAGTTGTGTCATAAACTAAACAAGTGTTTTAGAAATCAAGTCGTGTTGTGACTTTTAGAAATAATTTCTATGATGGTATTGGGACCTATGTAACTCTGATCATTCTTATAAATGAAATAAAGTTTGTTTTATAAACGTATCTTTGAACGTTTACTGGGACTCGTGTGCATGTATTATGAAGTAGCACCCCAATCGTTGTATTCCGCTGCGTATCGCATTTTGGGGGTGTTACAGAGTGGTACCAGAGCACGAGTTGTAGTGAACTAAGTCGTTTTACAAAACTTGGACTACAACTGTTTTTGAAAAAGTTTCACGAGTCTTTCACCGATGTCCGATATCCGCGCGCGTGTTGTTCCCGATCCTCAGAAGCCTTATGTGGTATATATTTGATTGCATATTATGTGCTTAACAAGTGGTTGACACTTGGTACAAGTAATAATTATATATATGAATATATATATATATATATATATATATATATATATATATATATAGATATATATATATATATATATATATATATAATATGATATAAAACACACGTCATCCGTTCTAGTAACGAGATATATATCTTTGATATCCTTTCTTGCGAAGAGTTTAAATTTTCTTTAAACATCCTCGATGCGATGTGATAAAATTATTTTTGATACATGAAAAGAAACACGTGCTATAATGACCTATCTCTAACTTTTTTCGTACTTACTTCTTATCTTTGATGATGTTGATACGTCGTAGTTGTCGATGCCAGTGGTGATTTATTGTACGACTCGATTGAATACTCTTCTTATTGATGTTGAATCGATATGTTGTTTCGTCAATTTTTAATCGTTTGAGTATAATGTTGATGGAGTGCGACATTTATATGTCATCCCCATAACCCTTCAATGTTTTTGGAAAACGACTATTACTTATTTCTTGTAATCGTGTCAATTGAAAACGGCTATTTTGGAACTTTCAAATAAAGTAGGTGAGTTGTGCTCTGATTTCTTTCGTGTCGACCTCTACTTTAGTAAGTCTTGATATGTTTGGTCTGGAACCCATGATTGATGTGTTGAAAAGGTGTAAAGTCATTGGGTACGGCTTATGTAATGGCGTTTTGAAGAAATTAAATGTGTTTGATTGGATTTTGAAATGGATTCTATTGCATTTGTATTCAAGCAGGTTGTGAGGTTATTGTGAATTATTTTGTTCTTAAGGCACCTGAGAAATCCAATAAGGAATGTGGAATATGTCTTAATGTATGTGGTTCTTTGGATGGGGACATATCACCTCCGGATGAGAAGA
The DNA here is from genome assembly GCA_026074375.1 of Tanacetum coccineum. Taxonomy (NCBI): domain Eukaryota; kingdom Viridiplantae; phylum Streptophyta; class Magnoliopsida; order Asterales; family Asteraceae; genus Tanacetum; species Tanacetum coccineum. The sequence goes on along the minus strand of BQNB010004939.1, from coordinate 23,137 downwards.
TCGCGTCGTTTTTCTAAAAACTAGTCAAATCAGGTATACGTTCTGAAAACGAGTATACACCAACAATTTTGTGATTAACTTTGTTTAAAAGAAATTTAGGTACCTTAGTAAGACACATAGGGCTAACCACCTCGGTTAGCCTCAAAAATATTGAGTCGAACGAGAAGTTTGTTCATTTAGAATATTAGGTCTCGGTCATTTATATATTAAATATTGTAATAGTGCTACATCGAGAAACAGGAGTTATTGGAACTCATTAATGTAATCTAATAGGTCACGAGTAACAGGCTAAAGCCCAAGTATACTCGAGCCCATCGGTCATTAATATATTAAATGTTTGTAATTGCTAGAACGGTAATGGCTCAATTTAGATTGTAAACTAATAGGCACGTGTATCACCACCGGGCGAAAGCCCAAGTAAACTCGAGCCCAACCCAAGACAAACCCTCGGCCAATAATCCATTAAGGCCTACCCATCGTAGTATGATAAACCCTCTCCAATAGTGGAGAGAGGGTTTTTTGGTCTCATTTGTTAGTGCAAGAAGAATCACCTCCAATTTTTCTCTCTTACTTCCTCTTTCTAGATTCTCTCACCTATAAAAAAAAAAAAAAACAATTCTATTCAACTTTCCCAATCTACTATCTTGTTCACCTTATGAAGTGAAGTGATTATTTGGAATTTCCACATTTGGTATCAAGAGCTCGGGTAGATTGTGGTGTTTGTGGATAATAAGCACCATAATCAAAATTTTCATGGCCTAATTGTCAAATAATCCCCAGCACAAAAAACAATTTTGGGGCTTATTGGTGTGTTGAGCTTATTCTCTCTTTGGTCTTCGTGTTTCTAGCTTATCTTGAAGCTTATCTTTCATTTTCGTGGCTTATTGTTGCAAATAAGCTCACGGCTCACAAAATTTTTGGGCTTATTGGTTTGTTTTGCTTATCTACATCATTGCTCTAATCATTCTACAACTTATTGTGTTTGATTCTTGATTATAAGCTCAAAATTTTCGGATTATTTTGAAATATACTATACTCTTCTTTTTTTTGGGGCTTACTTGGGTTAAGTTGAGCTTATTCACTCCTTAGTAATAGTAGTTTCGTGGCTAGTATTCTTCAAACTAGAATATTCATTTTTTGCTAAATTGTCGTGCTTATTTTCGAGCTTATTGGTTGCTTATTTTCAAAGCTTAGTTTGAGATTGGCTTATTTTTTGGTGTGGTCCAAACCGGTCAAAAACAAGAAACAAGATCCACAATTTATGCTTACAAAGAAAGGGACACCTTGTTTTCTAGTAAAAGTGGTCCACACTTGAAAAAGACCTCGAGCGGAATATGTAGGTATAGTTCAAGCGAAATATGCAAGTTTAGCTTAAGCGAAATATGCAGGTGAACCTCAAGTGAAATATTACAATTTAATAGAACGACACTCTGCCAAAATTTTGTTAACTAAAGCGAAATATGCAAATCAAGCGAAACATGAAGGATTGAATTTCAAGTGAAACATGCAAGATTGACTTTAAGCGAAATATGTTAGCTTTCAAGCGAAACATGCAAAGTTGATTTTCAAGCGAAATATGTTTCAAATTCAAGCGAAATATGCTGTTTCAGTTTTCAAGCGAAATGTGTAAAGTTTGAAGCGAAACACATAATTTCCAAGAAAAGCGAAATATGCATTTTTTTTCTTTCAAGCCAAGCGAAATATGCACAATTGCAAGCGAAACATGTCAGTTTAAGATTTTGAATTTTCAAGACATTCAATTCACAACAAACAAACCTTAATCCAAATCAATTAACATTCACGGTTTTCTATTGATTTTGTAAAATCCCGCGAAAGACACAATTCTTTTTCTCGTTTTTATCATAGACTTGTTAAAACCCGTGAACGTTTATTGCTTTCTTTTTACCATAACTTCAATCACAACACATCTACTTAAGATCCTACAAATCATTTTCACTTCATAATTTTTAGTAAAATGGAAACGAAAGATACTTTATCTTCGTTTTCTAATTCGCAAGAACAAAAAATACAACAAATTCAAGACAAAGCAAAAGAAAGTTACATGGTATCTTTTCGACAACTTCATTCACACCTCAAGCTTCTTTCAAACAACAACTTACAAGGAACTCGAACCGAGTCTGGATTCAAACGTGCATTTGCGACACTCTTTGGTCAAGATATAGAGACTTTCACAGGCACAATGTTCCTGAACGTGGACCAACTAGAAAAACAACTTGACAAAGAAGAATTTCAAGAGATTGGATCCATGGCTGCTTTTAAAGTACTCGAGACACAGTTTTAGATGTTCATCAAGTCACGAATGTATATGGATGATGAATATGTTGTAATGACACGCAACTACTTTCTACAATACACTCAACTCGAGATTCCAGAATTCCGTGACACACTGATCCAACACATGGAATCTGTGAAGAAGTCGATTGATGAAAGAGCACTGCATAAAAGAGAGTATGACATCAGGGTGAATGAGAGACAGATTCAGACAACAGAGGGAAAGGTTGATACGGGAAAAGCAGTGGATGCTAGTTTGGTTAACACAGAAAGCATTGGGACAGAATCAAAAGAGCAGGATACAAGCAGCAGATCAGGGAATGATGCACATGCTGATGATGCAGATATCAGACCCATATATGATGAAGAGCCAATGGCTGAGGTACAAACGACTGCTGAAATCAATGTATTTGCTACAGGACAACAACATACTGAGCAACCTGAATTCAATAATGAAGGAGAGGTTGACCAGAATGTTGAACAATGTCATGACACATGTCCTTTGCCTGCTAATGTAAATGATAACCAGACAACTGAACTCACAAATCAATCCCTCGAATTTGAAAATATTTGTCTCAAAAAGACTGTTGCCCAATTTCAAAAAGATTTTTTAAGAATGGAAGCACTATTGTTTAAACCTGAGACTAAATATCAAAATCAACTTTAAAATAAGGGCAACATGGTCAAATTTTCGAAAGTAGAAAAAGTAATAAGCCAAGGTTTAAACATGACAAAGATGAAATAGGAAAACAATAAACATCGAATTGGAACAAAAAGTGTCTAAGTTACTTAAGGAAAATGAGACTTTGAAATAGGCATGACAAACAAAGTTTGAATCTATCAAGACAAGGAGAACTAAGAACCTAGGAACATACATCATTCCTTTGATTGCAAATAAATGATAAATTCAAAGCCAACTCTAGAAAAAGGGTTTGCAATTGCAGCTTAAAAAATGAGTTAAGAAATTAACAGGAAATAGTATGAAAACAAAGTTTTGCAAATCATCAATCTTTGGAAACCGGTTTTACAACCACGTAGAAACCAATCAGTTGTTAGACAACCGACGTGCGTTAAGTCTAAAAAAAAAAAAGAATACCTAGATTTTTAAACACCGTTTGCTCCCAATTTGATGTCTATAACGATCTGTCAAAACCAGTCACAACCATTATTGCCTAAGGAAAGAGAATCTGCTTGTTGCGAAAACTATCACTGATGTGCACCTGGCTCATCTAGGTATAGCTCAAATGACATGGTTTATAATCACTACCTAGAGGAAGCTAAGAAAAAGACACAAGAAAGCAGTAGGAATTCAAAACCTAGTGTGATGCCTTCTGCTAGATCACAAAGCACAACTAATGGTAGCAAACCAAAACCTAGGATCAATAACCAAAACTCTAGGAATTGACCTGCATCTAAAAGTAGTTGCGTAACGACAAAGACTATGCCCATAGCAGAACACTCCTAGAATACTAGAAGTTTTTCTGACTCCAAACATTTTGTTTGCTCAACATGATAGAATGTTCCTTTAATGCCAATACAAGATCATGTGTAACAAAATTCCTAAATGAATTCAAATCACATGCTAAGGTACCATCTAATAAGACAACAAAAAGATACAAACCCATAGAGCAAACAAGTTTTGCAAAGAAACCAGAAAGACAGATCCTAAAAGGACATAGGTTTTTAATCAAAAAGACTTCGTGTGCATGAAAACAATGACTCATAAACTATGTCTTAGTGGAAACCAACGAGTAAAAATTTTTGAGTACAAATAGTTCTTATGTTGGTTCTCTACTGAAAGAAATACACATCTATGCACAACTAAGGTTGACAGTAGAACCCACAAATTGTTAAAATGACGATATCACTAACCAATATGAATCAAACCAACTCTTGATGTCCAGTGCAAAGTACACTTAACATACATGTAGGTACGAACTTAAAACCTACAAAGGACGGACTCCAAGATGGTTGCTAAAAAGACCTGATAACTGAGAAACCAGGGCCCCCCACCCCCCCCTTCAAGGAATTTTCATCTGATGAATAAGCAATGACTTCTGATCATAACAGTTCAGAACACAGAATTCACCACCACAACCAATTGAACAGTCAAGTTCAAATGCTGGTTCCCAAAAGTGTTCTCAAGCATACAAGACACTACATCACACAATAGTTGTGAATTACTATTTCACCAGCACATAACGATCTGAGGTCCACTGTAAAAAATTTGAAAAAAGAAAAAATACAAAATATAATTTCAAAAAGAAAATACAAAATCAAAACATCATAAATGTTTCAAAAAATATTCTTCTCGACATGTCTCTTGGAATCCGATAACATTTACGTACCTAGAAATGTGATTATATCGACACGGCTGTAAATGATTTTCGAACAGGATTTACAAAAGTTTTCAAAACCTGTCATTTAATTTCTTAATGACTTGTAATCCTCTCAGATGCAACTCGGACTCGAACGACCAAGGAGAGTGTACCATAAGTCACTATCCTTAGCGTTAGAAGAAAAGGATCTTTTATAATTTGAATTACAAAAGTTGGAAACAAAAAGTTTCAGAATTTATTCCCATGACGATTCAAAATCATCAAAAATGTGTGTTACAAACACTCCTGTCCTTATCTTGTTTTAACAAGACAATATTCACATTTGGTGGTCATATCTTAAACGAGTCAAAGTATGAGTGGGATTTTTCTGAAAAACAATATTATTAATGAATGTTGTATACATCATAACATGCCAATTCTTTTATGATATTCAAACATATACAAAAGGTCTTAATAACATCTACGGAATAATACTGACTATTAAATAGAATGTTGTTATAAGAAGATTAGGTGGTTGAGTAAACACGACTTTTTCAGAATTCTCATGACAATTCAATAATCTTTCAAAAATGTGTGCTCAAACAATCTAACCCTAATTTTATATTCATTCTTTAACAACTTGTATCATTGTTTATGTCAAACATATGTAAAATCGGGGGAGCAAGTAAATGTTCCATATAATTCATGCAAAGTATAAAAGTTTTCTCCTTATGGTATTTCATGACAAATTTTAATCACAAAGTATTTCAAAAACTAAGTGAATTAGTATTTAAAATAAGGGGAGAAATGTATTTAAAATGTGATCTTGAAAATAATAAGTGATCTTATCGACTCAAAGTGCTTGATACTCTTCCGAAAAGGATTTATGGTTTACATCTCATACCTACAACATCTTATAACACGATGATTTTGAAGACATAAGGGTGTAAGGTAGTATTTGTCCAATGATCCACCAGAACCGGAGGGATCTTACCAAGGACAACTCCATAGTATAGAAAAGCAGTCCTATCGTATGAATGGAAGATGAATGTGTTATAAGGGAATAAAGCGCCTAAGATTGAGCTAACACAGAAACAATCACAACAAGTTGTTAGTAATGACGGTTGGAAGCAAGTGAAGGTGTTAAAGAATAAAAAAGAAATGTATGGATAAAGGGTGAAAAGAAAGAAGCCCTCCACACAACCTTAGCAGAAACCGGGTCAATACATATGCTGTCAGAATCACAATGTTGATTGCTGACATTGAAGACTACTTCATTGGGACCCATGATGTCAATGCACAACCCTTCCCAGCCGAATTCAGTTTCTATCAACAAAACTTGTCCTCTTTTTCACGAGATACACACGATTTCTATTGACTTTCTCACTCTGAGATAGTTGATATTGAATAGGTGGCAGTCTGCTCCAGCCTCCGATCACTAAAACCAAAACGCAAGAATCGATGCTAGAACAAGAGATCATAAATAAATATCATTATGAACATCCATTAACTAACACTTGTTGAACACCAATTAGTTCACAAGCTGTTAACAATAGTCCTACGCATTATCCTTGTGATTGTGCCAAAACATCCGAGTGATTACTTAGTACCACAAATAGATGGAAATCCGCTTGAGCCAGCATCCAAACAATCTTTTGGTAGGTGACTTGCGAGATTCTATATGAATAAAACTTGTGTCAACAGGAAAAACGATGGTGCGATCAATGTGTGAATCAAACTTGTTACACGGAAATGAATTACTGTCTGATAAGAAATAGTAACTATCTGATCCCCTTTCCCGGTTTGTCTGCTTTGAGACGTTCTGGTATGGAGACTACAAGCATGTAAATCAAATACATCAGGTTAGAAGATCCTACGCTTTGAGCTGGAAACCCTGTCAAGGAGATTCTTTGAATCTACCTGATCACAGGTACAATATTTATACTGTAAAATGGTCCTACAGAACCGAAGGTTAATCTAACCAAATCCGGACGAATGACAAAGCCATATTCGTCCACACGCTTTATTGCTAACTGTTTTATTTCAGGATACATAAAGATGGAGATGGTGATGCCTTATTCCAGCTGAAGTCGGATTCATTACCACATGCTCATGCTCAAACTACAAAGACATACTATAAGCATCAAGATTCAAGAATCATGAAAGCTCAAGAATTAAAGACAAAGACTTCCGCACAAACTCTGATATACAAGATCTTCCTTCAAAGATATCAAGTCTATCAAGGGAGATTGTTAGCAAGCTTTCAAGATGATGCAAAGTATGAGCATGTTGGTCAAGACACAAGATCGCAAGGCGGCAAAGACAATCAAGACGGAAGGATAAAGATTTAAAGATCTCAGACGAAAAGACAAAGTCAAAAGACAATGACAAAGGCTAAAGATCAAAGATCACAAAGCATGAAGGAACAAGCCTACAACAAGATAAAGACCAAGACAAAGACAAGAGCTTAACGACAAAAGCAATCTCATTGATCTCACTAAGGAGTGTCACAATGAACTCACTTCGGGGGAGATTGTTAGCCTAAAAAATATTAAGTCGAACGAGAAGTTCGTTCATTTAGAATATTAGGTCTCGGTCATTTATATATTAAATGTTGTAATAGGCTAGAACGGGTATTGGGCTCATTTAATGTAATCTAATAGGTCACGTGTATCGGGCGAAAGCCCAAGTAAACTCGAGCCCAACCCAAGACAAACCCTCGGCCCACTAAGCCTTTTAAGGCCGACCCATCTAGGGTATATAAACCCTTCTCCATGTGTGAAGAGAGGGTTGTTGTTCTCATTTGTGTTTGTGCAAGTTAATCAACCTCCATTTTTATTTTCTCCCTAGTTTCTCTTTCTAGTTTCTCTCTCTACAATTCTTCTCATCATCCAATCTTACTTTTCTTGTTCATCATTATGAAGTGGAAGTGATTATTTGGATTCTGACAGGAGTAATCAAACTTGTTCTTTTTAGAACTCCTGATGGGACAAAAGTCTTTCTTAATTGAGGGTATTTTGAAATTTTTTGATGATTAACCCTTTTAGTATTATCCCATACTGGTTTGTCCACCCTTGGACCAGTATTGCCCACAGTTTTCAACTTAGGTTCTTGACTCTGTTTGTCATGAAAATTACAATCTTTGATCAAATGGTCAGTACTTTTACAGACAAAGCAAGCTTTTATTTTCTTAAAACCAATTCCTTGTTTCTGAGAAGTTTGACCAATTTTATCAACTCTAGTTTTAACTGTTTGAGTCTCATTAGTCTTAACAGGACTAACTGTTTGCACTTTAGACTCATCATCTGAGTTCCAATCCTCAATGATAACTTTATCTCTGTTAACTGATTCATAGACTGTCTTAGGTTTTTGAGTATTTGCTTCATTTGTTTTACCTACAGTCTCACTTGGTTTAGTATTAAGATCAGTTATTTTGACTCAATTATTTTCTTCCTGGTGGCATATTCATCTAAACCTGCAAATGATATGTCAGCTTTTGGGGTTAAGAAGTTCCCTGTTATAGGAGGGGGAACTGCATGATACCCATTTGCTTTAGAAAACCTATCATTAGCTGGTGTGGACTCTTCATCACTATATTTGACATCAAAAACACTCAAACTAATCTCACTATCAGTTTCAGAATTATTACTCATTTCATTCAATTGTGTGCCATATCCTAAACCAGTTTTATCTCTAGCACTCATTTGACTGTTGAGTAATTCATCAAGATTCTTGGATGATTCTTCCCATTTTTCTATCTTTAATTTTAACTCATCTCTTTCCTTAATGTAACATCCCTATTTTTCATATATCAGCGGAAGGGTCATTTAGGGTGCTACGTGTTAATACAATAACTCAAGCATAGAAAATAACTCGAAAAGAGACGTTTTTAAACACATTCATTCGAAATAAAATTTACATTATAGGTCCCAAACTATTCATAATACATACAACATTTTTCAAAAGTATTCTTCGAATGATTTTCTTGAAAAGGGCCTTCAAAATATATATGTTTCATTAATATCTCCACATATCTCCATCATCGAATTACCTTCAAGGTCCTGAGATAAAACATGCTAAAAAGTCAACAATATTGTTTGTGTTTGAACAAATGTCGTTGCGGAAACATCTTGACTATGTTGTTATAAAGTTATGTGAAAACAATAAATAATGTTGGGTTTTCAAATTCATAAAAAATATATATATATATATATATATATATATATATATAATAACAAAAATAATCTTTTTACATAATGTGTATGAATAAAAAATTTCTTAAATAATAAGAACGGAAGGTGGTGCTATCTTCTTTTATTTCTTTTGAAATAATTTGATTTTTTTTTACTCTTTTAAAATTTTCTTGGAATTAACTTACGCATGTAGCGTATGAAAAAGAAACGTTTTGACGAGGTAGGACATGATGTCGTTTGGTCCTCAATTATGCATAACCTGATCAACTATGCATAATTTAGGAAGAACCACGCTATGCCGAATAACTCGTCGCCCTTAAAACGCTTGGTAATTGAGATAAATATTTGGGTCAAGCTTCCGAAATAAGAAAAATATTTCTACCCTATTACGGATACTTATGCAAGTGACCCTACTTTTATCGACTACATGGAGAGAGTCTCATGCAAGTCATTATGACCGAGTCGTTCCGAAGCGGAAATACCTACGGTATTTTTCAGAACGAGTGTGTCTAAAAAAGAGTGATGTTTAGTTCGTAGTATTTAGGAGCGGTGATTGTTATGAAGACGCGTCAAGACCAAGTATAGTCGGTGTGCTAGTAAGCAATGATAGATTTGAGCTATCAAGGGTGTGAACCTGATACCGACACTAAGAAGGAATCTTCTTGGAAATGTAAAGATTCCTAAGGAGGGTGGAAGCTGATATGGTTAGTGCCGAGGTTGAAAGTGAGAAATGGAGAAGACTTCCCCTACATTAGATGTTTGATGCCTTAAATATATCAACTGATGGCCGTGAAGAAGACTTCTTTCCCCGAAATGGAGTGTAGTGGTAGTATAGTCGTAAGTATACCTGATGACGTCAAGGATTTTAATGAGACACTATACGATACTTGACCTACGGTTAAGTGTAGTGGCCCTTGTTCCGGGATGTGACGACCCAAGGGCGTAAAGAGTGGCGAATTGATTGAGATTCTAGCTAAATGGTAACGTCTGTTTCTACTACTGGAAGAACAACCGAAATAGCCAACGTCTTAAGTCGAGCGGTATTGAATTAGGAGTGTGAGTATTTCGACTTGATGATTTGATTCATCAATGATGCTACGCGATGAGATGGGACCAAGCCAACGATGCTAGTCGCCACGAAGAAACGTTAAAATTTTTGATTTTCGTCGAACTAGCTATAAGTCCATGATACTCATTGTTTTCTTAATTAATTTTGATTTGTCATTTGACATTACGTGTTGTAGCGGGATTGTCGCCGCCGAATTATGTGGAATATGTGCTTTATGTGTTATGTGCTGTAAATAGTAGTAAGCGTTCATGTCACTTTTTCGTGGCCAGTGATGCGGTTTAGGATGAAAGCGAATGAGTGTAATCGCCCAAGTAAGAATTTAGGATGTAATAAGGTGGGTGGACATCGCCGAAAGTCTTGTTGACGATTGTGGCTTGAAGTACCCATGAGAGTGAGTGTAGACTAATTAGAATTAGCCGTGTTTATGTTGGAATTATCGTCGAGGTGGCTTGACTTTGTGACAAGCTCGGTACGATGAGGAAAATGTGACCGTAGGGGTATAAAACCTAAGTGTTAGAAAGAATAATTATGCCAAAAGCTCCAAAGGAAAGCGAATCCGATATGTGATAATAATCGCCAATGCTTGGTTGAAAGCGGGCGTGATGAATGCCTTTGTATGAGGCCAATTCATCGAGTCATCACGTAAAAGATGGCGAGCGTACAATAGGTACTTATGTGATTATGTGGGCATGTGTAACAATATCGTAAGATAATTAGGAGATCTAATGTGTTTTGGATTATTTTTCGCAACCAGTGAGGCATTATTGAATGAGTCCGGAAGGGCGACATGTGTATTTTAGTTTTGAATAATAATGAGTATTTTGATTTGGATAATGATATAAAAATAAATATCAAATTTGATTATTAACGTCTATCTTGCTTTTAGTAAGCAACGTATGTTTTGGATTTTTGGCAATAAAGTATATTCTCGGTTTTGAATATTGGTGTAATTCCGTAGTTGAGTGCGACATATATTTTGATTTTAATTAACGACGTAAGTTCGGCCTTGGTTTTGATAAACAAGGTGCGCTTGATTTTGTAGTTTTTATGATCCCCAACTAAGTTTGGATCGATCATCCATTTTAGAAAATTTCTCGGGAGAACGACGCAATAATTATTTTAATAGGATATATTCCGTGATGTATATTGTTCCTTATAAAGAACGCGACTATAAAAGTTAGAACGACGTGATTGGTTTTGTCGGATATATTTTCGCAATTTGCTTTTGCCTCTTTTGATAAGAGCTACCATGATTTTGTTTTGATTTCGTGGGTATAATTTACCGCTTGTTTTGTTGACTTTCCATCCGGAATAGTCGGAGCGAATATTGTATCACATATTTATTTTGAAAGAACGTAGGAGTCTGCGTGATGACGAGAAGCCATCATGCCACGAACGAACGATAAGACGAGTTAGAAAAAAACAAAAAGATGAGTAAGAAAGGCGAGCTACAAGGACGGCGCGCCCTTAAGGTGGGTGGACTATGTAACAACCCGTGTTTTCACGACTCCCGCAAGACGATCGCGAAATCGACTGTCATAATATTTAAATAAATAAAATTCGTGTGATGCCGAAACTACGAAATTTAAAAAATTTATGTTGTCGTACATAAGTTATTTCGTATTTTATTACCAATAATTTTGAGAAATTTTGATAATTTTTATTTTTGACGTTTCGCGAGTCACTGTTTGACCGCGTGTTCGTTAACCGTTTCGAGCATCGTAAAAATTTTCGACGCATCTCGTTATTATTTTTAAGATCGTAAATTTTTTATTTTTATGAATGACGTCATTTTGTTCCTTGTCTTGAGCCGGATTCGTGTTTTAAAATATACACATTTTATTAAATGTTTAAACCAAGAAAAATGTAACGGAATAAAAATAATTACGAGTTTATAAAACCCGAGCCCTTTTGGTCGGTTGAGGACACGAAACAAACATTCTTTGTATTAACCTTGAAAGACTATGAAGGAGGAAGGACTATTTATGTCAAAACCTCAAACTAGTTCCCTATATAAACAAACTAACACAAACCTTACATTCATTTTTACTTAAAAAAAAGCTACTCCTCTCCTTGTCCACCATAACCGGCCGAACACCAACACCTAGCCAAAACCCGATGAAAATTGGCATGCATTACGATCCATCTATAAAATATTAATCCTCTCGTCATTACCTACATATCCCACTAAGAAAATAACACATGCAACAAGTATTTTTCTAGTTTTAAATTGGTTCGAGTTCTTGTCGAAACGGGTTAAAGATGGTGTTTATTGGTGATAGATTTAGTAGTCTAGCAAGTGGGTTTCGAATAAAAGGTTGCGGTTTTGTGTTTTGAGGTTGGTTCGAACCACGGCTAAGACAAAGGAGGAGCGAGAAGAATTTTTATTTGGTCCGATATTGCTTGATAAAGCATTGTAAGGATTCTTGTATACTTAATTGTAATTATATTCGACTTATAAGATATAATTCGAGTATTGGAATGTGAGTGACATATCCAATTGGTATATTATGCGCTAGACTAGATTAAAAGGGTATTGGAGATGTTATTTAAGCGTAGCAAATGTGTTTTGCTGATTGTTGCGAGTCCACAAATGTAGTTTGATGAGGTTTTGAACATGTCAAATTCGTACAGAAACTTGGGCATGCAAATCGAGGTTCGAAAAATCATAAAAAACAGACTTTTGATGTTGAAATATGATAGAGATCGTCACTAAAGTACGTTACGTAATTTAAAGTCCCGTACACCTAATAACAAGAAGTTATGCGAAAACAAGATTTGTAAAACTTGAAAATGTTTTTCCAACACTATGGTACTTTAATTATATGCTGAACATATATTTAAACGGAACGATGTTTAAGCATTTTTGAGTCCCTTCGGCTTACCGGCGATACATAGAAATTTGTCCGGAAAGACGTCCATTTCATTTATAAAATCTCTTATTATTTTGGTCAAAGTACCACTAAAAGTGATAATAAGGGTCAAAAAACCGATGGTCAAATGCTGGCTGCGTTTTTAAAAAAATGACAAGTTACAGAGCAGAATTAAAAAGATCGTTTTGGTCATTTTCTGAGAGATTCATGTATCGCTAAAACGTAAAAAGTGACCGTGGAATAATCGTATTCGCATAAGAATGCTATTTCTTGTGTCCGAATCGTGATAAAAGTAGATTTAGCGTCGTTTAGAGCGGGTTTTTATTCTGATTTAGTTCTATAAATACATATGTAAAAGTCAAACGAAAAAGTCCAAACGGTAAGAATCAACATTCCATTTAAATGTCGAAGGAGTTTGAGTGATAGAAAAATAATATCGATAAGATATTTAGAGATCAACAAGTATTTTACGACCAACGGTCGGACCTAAAAACATAAAGTGTAAATATAGTAACTTTTGATAATACGCGAACGTAACCTTGTTACGGATAATTAGTAACCGGGTTGGATGTCGGAAGTATGACGAAGTAAATAAATATTTTTATACGCTTAAAATAAGTGTCCGAGACTTAAACTAATATGGGCATCATTTCCGAAAATAGCAACTTTCCTAAAAAGAAAGTTTTCCTAAAATAGAAAAGTATTCTGTATTAAGCAAAGGTATAATGAAAAGACCGAGTCGTAACCAAATATGTTAGGTATTAGGATCTAAGATGGCGGCAAGTGTGTATTTCCTCCATCACATTGTAAGAATACATAAATATTCTATATATAAGATTTTTGCTGATACTATGTACCGTCGTTGATTATCATGCTTTTTGAGTATATGTAAATCGAGCGACATAATTTATATGCGAGATCTGTTCATTTGACTTTCCCGTGATTGTTATGATTTATTTGATCTTAGGCTTTTGATCAAGAGATAGTTCATAAGCCTTCTGCTTTTAAAGTATATCAATGTTTTTAATCCCCAGCGAGGGGATACATAGCTGTTTGTGAAATTGAACTGCAAACTTATCTGATACCTTGAGACATGAATTCCTCACTATTGAGTATAAATTGCACTTTTCTGTTGACTGTTAGTTGATTACCATGTGTTGATAGCGCTAATCCGCATTACATAGATCTATTTGGGTTTTGACAACCCTGTCCGGGTTGAATCGTTGGGCCAGTTACCCCCGTCAAAGCAAACGGCACATTTTGGTGATTCGTATTAGGAGAAGTGGCATACTTCTCGGTCATTGATTTCGTCCAACGGGATTAAAGTGTTAATTACACGACGCACGACTCTTTATTGGAAATCACTAATTTTTTAATAACTCATGACTTAACGAGGCGCAACGTATTAATCGCTGTGTTGAAACCAAATAATGCTTCTAACGATAGATTACTTATTATTTGAGCGAAACTTTATTTAAATTCACTCCTACGTTTTGAGTTTGATGTTATTTAGCACGTATCTCAGGTTAAATTGCTTGTATATGGCTGGATTGATGGAACGCGGATATACAAGGACGGTGTCCATGGTGAAGTTGTGTCATAAACTCAAACAAGTGTTTTATTAAATCAAAGTCGTGATGTGACTTTTTAGAAATAATTTAATGATGGTAATGGGACCGTAATGTAAACTCTGATCATTCTATAACATGAAATAAAGTTATGTTTATAAACGAATCTTTTGAACTGTTTACTTGGGACACGATGTGCATTTATAATGAAAGTAGCACCTCACATCGTTGTATATCTTCTCTTTGTATCGCATTTTATGGGGGTGATTCAAATCCCTTCGGGTATTAAGCATATTACTATGAAGATCAAGAATTGTTTGGTATTTGTTTATCTCATTCATTTCTTGATTTATCGTGAATGCTTGTTTATGTTTATCAAATTAATACTTGTTTACGGTGCTTTTGTATGAGTGACTAAATCATTCCACACCCGGATCTAGTGCTGACGAACAAGGTACCTCCTACTAGATTTAGGATAGCTTCCATATAGTAATTTAATACATCAGAATCATAGGATACAAATATTGTCCTTAATACTGTTAGTTGATATCTAAATCTGTTTCTAGATACCTTTGGGCTTAACATAAAGTTAATTGCATCTGCCTTAGGTTTATATTGATCGAGTTGACTATAAGGTGATACCTAGATAATTCAACCAATAAGCGTTCCTGAATTCCAATGGATATTAGACAACGGAGGACTCCTACTTGTATCGCTCGCCATTAAGTTCTATCCGTATTGGACCCAACACTATGAGCAAGGGTTTAACACGAACACGACTTGTCATATAAAACCCAAAGCACTATAAAAATTCACGCCAATACCTTAAAGCATACAGAGTCAGCTTGACATAGATCTCTCAAACCAGAGACATAGGACCTACGTGGCAGAATGACCCGACTACTTCCTAAAAGACAGCTATAGCGCCGCCTCACGAAGAAGAAGAAAACATAGCCTCCATACAAACATCCACTTTCTAATTGGATTCAAGAATGGTTCAACTCGTTATCAAAAATTAGGGCAAGTGTTCTGTACTTCTAGGTCTTAAAATCAAAAGTTATTCAATTAGGTTGCCTTGGGTTTAAAGTTGCCATAGAATTATAGAGAGTCACCAACCAAACCGTGCCAGTGCACAGGACAGTAAAAGCCCCCTTTTTTCCCTGTTAGAATTAGAATTAGATGACTTGACATAGGTTTAGAAAATAATAGACAAACAAAGATTAGAAATCCCAGATATATACTAAAATTGGATAGATTTCACCTCGCTTCAAGTGTTCAGACACCCTACTTACTAACGAAAAAAAACCACCCCCTCACTATACCGGATCGGGACAGCTTGCCGTTAAAGAGTTGTTTTAAGGTTTAGTACTGCAAAATATAAAAATTAAAACTTGAATCAATTAAAAATATACACCACACACACCATCAAATATAATATATATCTATATACTATAAATAAATATATATAATATATATAATATATATCGATTTAATCAATATATAAGTATAGAATAATATGTTATGTATGTATACGCTACACTGCGAAATAAAACTTATATCAAGTGTCACCCACTTTCGACTACGAGCCACATAATAAATGCAATCAAAGCATCACATAAGGCTTGCTAAGGACCAGAGCGACACGCAGCGCATAGTGGGGAATATCCGAACACAATGAAAGACTCGTACAATAATTACCAGAAAACATATTGTAGTACCATTTATTGTAAATTAAAACGACTAGTTCGCTACAACTCGTGCTCTTGATACCATCTGTAACTCCTCTAAAATACGATACGTAGACGGAATACCAACATTTGAGGGGGTGCTACTTTCCATAAATACCATGCACACAGTCCCATTTGTAAACGTTCAATGATACGTTCAATATACGTTTATTAAACCAAATTTTATTTTATAATTACGAGAAGCAACATCAGAGTTATACAAGTCCAAATTAACTACAAACATCAAATCAAAAAGATCATGACACGACTAATAAATCTTTTTTCCTCCAAGCATCATTCAATCAAAACCATTCACCGAGACATAAATATGACACATTCTTTGATATAAACGCTATGTTCGCCATTCCAACCACGCCATCATTAGCTAACCAATACCTGAGATCCATGCTTAACAAAAACGTCAACAAAAATGTGAATGAATTCATGAGTTTGCAAAGAACCAATCAGACTGTCATGTTTGTCCATAAAATCACATATGACTGCTAGCGCTCGGCAAGCCACACAACATTTTTCCCTCTTTGTAATTAGCCCGTGTACCAACCTTAAACATTTACATCATTATATGACTAAATAACTGACCGGGTAGTATACCCCCACCCCTAAACTCAATAAAATCCCGATACAGGGTGACTCGCTATTCATATCAGGATTCTATACCGGACCAGGCTTTCAGACATCCAATAGATCTATTTGAATGCATTCAACTGGCGCTAACCACCTCATAAATTAACGATGTACCAGACAAATGCTATCACACACAAAATCATAGTGAATCCTAATACAATATCAAAACACATTGTCGTTCGCTTTCAAAATAACATGCATTCCCCCGCGTTTTTTAAAAACATTAAAGACAGTTCAAAAGGGAGGCTATGAACAGCACCTTGATCTAAAACCGAGAGATCAAATAACCGAAAACAATCCAAAGACGGCTCGCCAGTACGAAACCTCCATTCCAACAACCTATAATTTATGTCGCACAGCGGATACTATACATATAATACAATCCAATAGTGCGTACACGCAACTATTAAGACTATATAAAAATAACATACACATTGTAAGAGAAAATCCCTCTTGCGCGTCCAAGATCCCTATAGCCCCACATCTGAGTTATTAATTACTCCTTTAACTTTTACTTACACGATTCAACAATTTAATCGAAGCTTGTCAATTTATTCGGAAACTTCTATATTAGAAAGTTGCTATTTTACGAAAAGTTACCCATTTTTAGTAAGTCTCGTCATCTAATTTATATTTAAAAAATATTTATTTTACTCGTCAAAAACTTTCACGCCCAAAACTCTGGTTATTAATTACCCTTCTATCGTAGTTATTCCCGTATATTAACAAAATACTATTTTTTTAGAATCGTCTTCGTTCGTAAAAATCGTTAAGTATAAAATGTTATTCTCGTAATAATAATAGTGTTTATTATTTTTATAAACATTTAACAAGTCCCACGTTAACCTGTTACTTTCAAAAGTCAACGTTAGACTTCATTTGACTTTGACCTTATACACTTATATATTGCCAAATCTGACCCGTCCAAAACGACCCATTATATCACATTTTCACGACTCGGACTCTAAAGAAAATTTATGCAAAACGGCGTTCCGGACAACTTTTTAAGTTATAGTTTAAGCCGAGACACTGAAACATCGAATAAAAATGGACGACAATGCCCTGCACATTTTTGTAGTGAATTTATTATATTTTTAACATAATCGGCAAAAAAATTGACTTTTACAGTTTTGACCCGTTATAACCGATTTTTAAAAACTAACCAACCTCAGTCCGACAAAGTAAACGAATCATGAACAAGCTTTCCGTTTACGACGGCTTCGCCGAAAGCTGAAACTGGACTCGTAAAGTGCTCAAATTCGGACGTTTACTGGAATCTTCCACGCTTATAAATAATTATACGCGCCATGTAGTAGGAATTTTTGGACTTAAAAGTTATATCTCGTTTCGCCTAGATTCATCGTTATTTAGGAGTTAGAAGCTCACCTTTACATCAAAACGATCGCAAAGGTAATCACAATAGTATTTTAACCAAACAAAAAACAGATTTTTTAAAATCCCATGTCCATCTTTTCCGTGCCCACGTTTCTTCTTTTTTCATGCTCTTCAGAAATAAAAAAGTTTACGAAACGAGCCCAAAACCATATTTTTGTTATCGACCACAAAAAATCCATTCAAAAAATATCCAACCTGGACTATAACAAGTATCAACTCGCTCAATCATCCAACAACCAAATCTAAACTAGACAACGCAAGATCCCTCGGATTTCATCACATGCAATCATCGAAAACCAATCGAATCACAAAAATAAAAATAACACTAGTAAATAGAATACTTACAATGCTATATAAAGCAAGATCGGACTCGATTAAAACTCGTCTCGTCCCCCTTTGACCTTAGCCGTGACTTCGGACCAAACCAAAACCAAAAACCCGTCAAACTTATTTCCATTAAGCCCAAGTCTTGCTACCATGTTTTATAATTACCATAAAAACCAATACTATCCAACCCATTTTCGACAAACATAACTCCCCGAACTCAAACAAACCAAAAATACCCATAGCATGTTTGCTTTTCTTTATGGGAATATGTATGAAAATAATAAGCGGGATTAATTTTTGAAGTCGATCTTATAAAAATGCATGTCGAAAAATATCAAAGTTTGGTTGCGTTAGAGGTGGGTAGGCCTGGCGGTCGCGAACATAGCAGAAGGTAGGAAGAATAATTTTTTCTAAAAATAATAAATGAGTAGTGTTTGTTATATAAATAATTTATAGTTTGATGAAACCACTTATGGCCACCTTTAGTCCCACCATCCTTTATTATCCTGTCTCAAAATAAGTACAACGGTTATTTGTTCCCGTTATTGTAACCGTACCCCAGCTTCGGTATTATATCTTCCGTGACAAAATTTTTTCCGATAACCTCTTAATTTGTGGTAAAAATATAAAAACCAAATGTTCACTCATCGTCAAAATATAAAGTTTTGACTCAGTTATCGAGCTAACTAAGGACGCGGAACTATAAAATACAAATTACAACATAAAAATAATAAACAAAGCGGGCGTCAAAATTTCAACGATACTCAAATGCATAACGGTCGTGAGCGGGTCAGACGGTGCATCGCAAACGACAAAATAACAAAATAATAAATTCCATTCTAATAAATTATGAAAATATTTATTTTCCGACATGTTATTAAAATATATTCAATGTTGGACGATCCGAACATAGAACAACATAAAATAATAATTATGACTTCGAGTTTCGCGATCGTCATAACGCGCGTACAAACTCGTTATTTTGTTACATATATCGACACTGAAACCTTAACAATGAACTATCCACTATGGCTCGCAGAATACACCTTACAAATTCAAATGGACTGAGAACGACCTGTTATACCAATGGCAGAAGGTAGGTTCAAAACAACAACATAAAGTGGTACATAGAAACTATAAGAATGTTTCACAAGACATAACGAGATCACCAAATGCAAAAGCTGAAGTTGTTTAGATGAATTCCTAGGTAATAGATATAGATATCACTCCACAGTTAATGCGTATTGTCCAAATGCATTTGAGAATTAAGAGGAAAGCAATGGTAAGGATACAATAGGGTGAATCCAAATCAAAGTATAAAGATCTGTTAAAAAATTGTAGTAGTGAGGAAAGGCCAATATCTATTGGGAATTTAGGAAAACCCCACACGCATGCTGAATCAACTCGAAATTTATATTATCTCAAGGTTCTACAAGATAGAATGAAGTCTTTTTAGAAATCCTGGATGGTACCAATCATAAAGTGCATGTATTAGATCATACTTTAATTATACACGACCAGATGGCACAAGATTGTGACAATACTTGTGTAAGCTGAGTCAAGAGCTGAAGACGTGTCTCCTATCACAAACTTATGACATCCGTGAAGCCACACCATATGAAGTCAACGAGCTAAAGAGCCTAAAAAGACTAGCACTTACTCCTAATTCCCACTTGTTGCTCAAACACCAGTTTACCCAATCTATAACCATACTTGTATTACATGCTAATCATGGCTCACAAAAACCTAATCAATACACTCAAAATTCCTCAACCAGATCACAACCAGTTGCTCCCAGAAATAGAGGTAAAGCAATTGTCAACTCTCCTCCACCTACTCATGATCAATAACCTACTATGGTTACTAAAGATGATGAAATGTCAAAGGAGAAAGAGATTGATAAACTTATATCTTTAATTTATCTCTCATTCAAGAAAATCTACAAACCTACCAACAACAACCTTCAAACTTTATCAATCACCAGTAGAGCTAATCAGGATAATACTCCAAGAATCAACAGAGGTACTGGGTATGATAATTAGAGGACAATTAATGTTGCTGGGGCTAGGGAGAATGTAGGTACACAGGTAGTATAGCAGTTTAGGATTCAATGTTATAATCGCAAGGAAATATAGGCATTATCAAGGAGAATGTTAGGAAACTGAGAAACGGCCAAAAGGATTAGCATATCATAAGGAGAAAATGCTATTGTGTAAGCAAGAGGAAGCTGGAATCCAGTTGATTGCTGAACAAGCTGATTGGAGGGATGACACTCATGATGAACATGACGATCAGGAATTGGAAGCGCATTATATGTACATGGCACATATTCAAGAAGTTACTCCAGATGCTATTGACAATTCTAGAGCCATCTTTGATACTGAGCCGTTGCAAAATGTACAAAATGATGATGATAACTATAATGTGTTTGCCAATGACCAAGAACATCCTGAGCAACCTGAATCTGTTAATGACACATATCTGGAGGAAGAAGGTGATACTAACATCACTATTGATTCATTAGATATGAAAAGTATAATGGAGAAACGTTTGACTAGGATGATGATGATATTGCTAAAGAACGTGATTTGCTTGCTTCTTTAATTGAGAAACTAAAATGTGAAATTGATGACAGCAAAAACCGTAATAAATTTTTGGAATCATCAAACAAGAATTTAATTGATAAATTAAAAGGTGAAATTGAGGATTTCAAAACCAAAAATAAAAGTTTAGAATCATCAAATAACCATTTCAAAGAAGCAAACAATGAACTGTCAAAGACTAATCAGTTGATGTTCAAAGACCTTAAGAAGTTCCAAGCTGAACTTGATAGGTATCATGATGTGAATTATGCGTCAAAGGTGGAAATTGATTGTGCAAAAGCTAAAGGTGATTTGGTGTCATACAAAATGGAATCTCAAAAGTCATTTAATGAATATACTCGAAAGATAAATGATTTAAATCAAACGATTTCAGAAATGAAAAAGGAGCTTTTTGCACATCAAGAAACCATCTCCATAATGTCACAAGAAAAAGAGGCTCAGAAAAAGTTTCACAAAACTCGTGAAGACAAGGAACTTGAAAAAGTCACTGCTTTGGAAAATAAAATCAAAGTTTTGGATGATATTGTTTACAAAACCGGTCAATCAGTTCAAACAATGAATATGCTTAATCGTAATTGTAAAACGAGTTTTGTAAAACCTGAGTTCCTCAAGAAAGCTCAAAGAGCGAATCCTCGTCTGTATGATATAGGTTGCTATAATGATAATCTTGCTTTAATGTTAGCCCCTGAATCTGACAAAACGATTCGTCTTGCCAAGAAAGTCGATCAAAATTAAAGATTATTTAATCAACCTTTTTGATTATAAAAACTTAAAAAATCCTTTAAGAATTGTTCGTTCCACACGTTAAAAGTCGCCCTGAACCCATAGATATATTTCAGAAAGGTCAAAAAAGAGTCATCACCTTGTCAAGAATTAAAAATGAGTCATACACCTGTCAAGAATGAAAATTCAAAAGAAAACGGATGGATGAATCCATTCCATGGGACCAAAAGTGTCAAAGCTCTAAAGAACTTTTCAAAATTAAAAGTAGTGTTGACACGATTTTTGATAGAGTGGAATGTTGCAAATAAACAATCGCTAAAAGGACATATTTTGGTCATATAGATCCATTCATTCAAAATACAATCGAAGGAAATTTTTGTCCCCAAATTCGAAGAATCAATGCTGATTCAGAAAAATTTCACTTGTGTTTAAAAGAGGAAATGGTTGTTGATTTGAGATACTTTAATTCTCTTGAACATGAAGTAGACTCTCTCAAATCTCAACAAGAAACTCAAAAAACATAGTTTTTGAATGAAATCGACCGACTTTCCAGGGAATATTATTATGCTGATCACATGAATGTTATACTTGGTGTATATACTACTCTCGATGAATTTACTGATTTACAATGTGATTATGTGGACCAAGTTGTAAAATGTGAACGTCTTGAAAAAGAGCTTTCAAAAAGTAAAACAATGTCAAAGAGTTTTGAAGCACTTTAGAAACATGCGATTAATCTTGAACTTGCTTTACAACAATGTAAAGAACAGATACCAAATGACAAAGCTTTCAAAGAAAATCAGTCAAACGTATTTCTGAAAGAACGTGAACAATATTTTGAAATTCAAGACTTGAAAGCTCAATTACAAGACAAAGGCATTGCAATAAGTGAGTTGAAGAAACTCATTGAAAAGATGAAAGGAAAATCTATGGTGTAACATTTCTCATTTTCAGGTCATTTCCCGACTCAATTATTATCATTATTTATTTTTAGGGTTTTACGCTTTCACTTTAAATTCTTAACGTAAACGGACGTCAAACAAATAAAATTTTACGTCAATCAAGTGTTATATTATTTTTACAAAAATAATAATTTACTTTTTATATTTAAATTTTATACGTCACATAAAACGTTTACGTTTCGTATTAAAATAACATTTTTGCATACAAGTAAACCATTATACCTATTTATACTCAATCAATTACCCACTTTTATACCCAATACTTAAAATTTATATTATTCTACCTATTTGTACTTATGAATCCGGTTATAAAAGCTAGCATAACACAAATAAAATTCAAATCTCTTCTAGAAGGGAGATGCACATGCTAATGTACCTTATCTTACACTAAATCACATCTAATACCATGTAACCAAGTATAAGAAACATATTACCCCATGGG
>BQNB010004938.1:21793-104827 GCA_026074375.1 Tanacetum coccineum | reverse complement strand
TTGTTTTAGGGACACAACTCAAATCTTCTTGGTTTATTGGAGGCAGAAGTCTGAAATGCTAATGACAAACTTATAACTTTGAGTGTTTTGGAGCTCCTTTATGAGGTTTTTCATCATTCTATTCATTGTTTCACTTCATAGAATGAAATATGTACTTGACACGAATATCTTGCAGCTACTTATTTCGATAATGCCATTGTTATTCATTGTTTCACTTCATAGAATGAAATATGTACTTGACACAAATATCTTGCAGCTATTTATTTCGATAATGCCATTGTTATTGCAAAATAATGTTCACTTACACTTGATAATAATAATAATAATAATAATAATAATAATAATAATAATAAGTGTAAACAATATATTCCGTAATAAACACATGATAAAAAGTTTATTTCAAAAACCCGTGCGTGCACGGGTATTATAACTAATGTAATACTATAGAACTTTAAATCTATATATATAGATATCAATATTTACCTCAATGATCAGAAACAAACTCTTGAACTTGGAAGGAAACACAACTCTAAACTCGAACTCTTCACCTTTTTTTACTATGTTTTATGTCTTTATTCTTTGTGTATTTATAACAATAAGTCGAGAAAAAAGGAACTTGGAGACAAAGTTTACCTTGTTTCCATAATATTATTATCCAATAATTTTATTTGTGTCAGTAATGAGTCGATTGCTATTTGCTACTCCCTCCGTCCCAAAATAATAGTCCCCTATTGACTTTTTAAGTCTTTTCTTTCAACTTTGACCTTAAATAATATTGTTTGTGTTATATAATACTTGATATAAAATAGGGGTGTCAATCGGATCGGGTTGACCCGACCCGAACCCGATAAGGCTTATCGGGTCGGGTCTAATCGGGTCAAATATTCTTGTCGGGTTATTTTGACCCGAACCCGATAACCCGATAGTGTTATCGGGTCGGATTCGGGTTAACTAAAAAATGTTATCGGGTTATCGGGTCAACCCGATAAGACCCGAAAATCATTTTTTTAGCCCAACTCTCCTAGCCCAATGTTTGTTATCTGTGTGTTCGAAATGCTAATTCATGTACAATTTCTAGTTAAGCTTTTTTTAAGCCCAACTGTCCTAGCCCAATATTTGTTATCTGTTTGTTATTGGTGTGCATTGCATATACTGTTTAATTATATTTGCATGATGTAAGCATAGTGACTTTCGAGTATCAATTATATTTAAAGTTTGAGTGCCATGACATTACTATTATCTAAAGTTTGAGATTAAGCATTAATATAATAAAAGTTATACTTAAAAATTTAAAAGTTCGTTTTGAACCTCATGGTATCAATGTTTAGTTGTTTCCCAAGTCTTTATCTTTTATTATATATTTTTTAACAGGTCTTTTATTATTTGAAAAAAAAATGTTGTCGGGTCAACCCGATAACCTGAAGCACCCGACCCGATAAGACCCGAACCCGATATGACCCGATAACCCGACCCGATAACACCCCTACTAACAACCGTTTGTAATTAACTCAAAAATATGTTTTCTTTTCCTTTTCTAATTATTTTTTAAAATTTCTTATTAGTTAATTATCATATGTGTATAAAAATGTATAGAAATATATATATATATAAACAGATAAAGAACTAACGGTGCAAGAACAAGAAAACATATTTTTTTAAAAAGAAAAAGATAATTAGAAAAAAAATATATATAAAAACGGATAAAAGACTAACGTGTATAAGAACAATTAAAAAATAATTAGAAAAGAAAAAGAAAACATTTTTTGAGTTAATTACAAACGGTCGTTAGTCAAAAGGACTAACAGTGCAAGATATGACTCTAAAACGTATGATAATGAATCAGAAAGTTGGATGGAAATTTTGGTACTTTTTTGGGTTTGTGTCTGATAATAGCTCAAATGAGAAAATACGTTGCTATTAAATGCCATTAACCCTTAGAATTACCCTATTACTAAAGTGAGTTCCATGTGTCTCGTGGTGTTGCTAATGTCGATGTCGAGACTCACTTGATTTAGAATCTAGTTTCAGTCATCATGGCACTCGTCTACCTTGGTTTCATGGTTGTTAAGATCCCGATCCAGATATTAGGATCTTACGATTTTACGATAGTGTAAAGCAAACACGATCCAAATCCTACATAGGATCTTTGCATGCTTAGGATCTTATAGGATCCCGATCTTGACTATAGGATCTTAAGATCTACTCCGATCCGATCTTACATTTTTCTCGAACCACAAACTAAAAAACTATAAATTTATGGTTTGTGTTTCGTAGAATTTAAAAAACAACATGTTAATCTTCTTAAACATGTCTTAATGATAATTTAGGACAATATTTCTATAAAGCATTCATATAAATTTGAAACATTCATATAATTTTGTGTTTATGATATATAATAATTTGTAGATTTATATAATATTACAAAGACTATTAAGACAATGACATTATAGTAGGATCTTACGATCCCGATCCGACTTTACGATCTCGATCTTAAAAAGACTAAAACGATCATGGATATGATCCCGATCTTGAAAACCTTGCTTGGTTTATTGTGATAATGTAAGTATGGTTTATCTGTCTTCCAACCTGGTTCAAGAGAAAAGTTCAACATAAACCTAAAATTTAGTAAAGATCCAATGAATCAATCCTAGCCATCCATTTTTAATCAAATTAAAAAAACCACTTTACACCTCTTTTTTAAAAATTAAATATTTCACAAAACGTTAATCGTTACGCAAAACGAAACATACCATCGCGACGAGAATTAAATCATCTTTCTATAAAGAGGCACTTCTATATACTTTTGACGAATTTTTTTGGGTTTTTTTTCAGATACTTCTATAGACGTGACTGAAAAAAAATTAATTTTTTTTCGTCGAAAGTATATCGAAGTGCCCGTCTGTTGAAATATAAAAAAAATACTCGTCGCGATGGTGTATTTTTTGTCGTTTGACGATTTACCGTTTGCAATATATTTTATTTTTAAAAAAGAGGTGGAAAGTGGATTTTTTTATTTTGATAAAAAAATAAGTGGCTATGATTTATTCATTGAGTATTTACTAAACTTTGGGTTTTACATTGATCTCAACTCCCCGATTTAACATCAGCGTACCAAGTAAATTGAGATAGTAATTCAATTTGTTTGGGATCATGTGGTTATTGGTCATGTTCATGTTGCATCGTGTTTCCAATATGCACACATCTTCGTTGCCATCCCCTTTGTTTAGCGAGTTTTAGACCAGTTTTTGTGTTAGCTCATCTCTCGTTTAAATTGAAGGAGTGTATTAGCCGAATATATCATGGACATCTAGGTCCATGCGAGGTGTGCTACTGCACAGGGCCTCAAATTTTTAAGGGCCTCAAAATATATGTCATGTTATATATTTGGGGCCTCAAAATTCGCTTCCAATAAAAGTTGTTACCGTTGTGCAATCTTATGTTGTAAATATTTGTTAAACCTTAAGATAGATCATCAAAACACAATGATTTTTGTTTCCATAGTTGGTATAATATAATTTTGGTCATCGTAATTAGTTACCGTATAAGCTTTCGCACAGGGCCTCTGTTCACTTAGCTACGACACTATTATGTAGTATTCAGTAGCACATACTAAAAGAGTTTGGACAATCTTAATCCCAAGTTATTGTATATATAGATTTGCTTGTAATGTTAGGTAATCAAGCAAAGACAGTACACTTTGAAATACATTAAGCATCAAATTTCTAAATTAGCAATAGTTCACAAGGAGTTTCACAAGATGCTATTAGACTGAAGTGTGTTTTACGTCAGATGATGCAAACTGCCCACCAATCTACGATATGGAGCTAGTTCAAAAACAGTGGATCAAATTTCCGTTCATTGTGAAGTCTAGTGGTTTATGTTTAATTAACATACTGTGAAATAAGGGGAAGTGAATATGGGGTGTATTGCATCTAGCTTACATGCTAAACTTGCAAAAATTACATCATTGTTACAATAAAAAC
Organism: Tanacetum coccineum; assembly: GCA_026074375.1. Classification (NCBI taxonomy): domain Eukaryota; kingdom Viridiplantae; phylum Streptophyta; class Magnoliopsida; order Asterales; family Asteraceae; genus Tanacetum; species Tanacetum coccineum. Next base: position 100,844 of record BQNB010004938.1, on the reverse strand, counting down.
GCTCAAATTTACTCCTGTTTATCATGTATTTCACATTTATTGTTTTCTCTTGATGGCATCACACATCACTAACGTTGGGTTCATTTTGAAAAATGCTTTTTTATACATATAATTGTGGGGTATTTCTATCAACTAATTAAATTATTATGGTAGATTCAACAACGGTTTGATTTGATTACCCTTAAAAAAGCGTTTCACTTTACAATTTATTTTGTTCCACTTCTCAAATATTGAAAAAATAATAATCAAAATAATGTAATTTCTAGTGATATTGAATGATTTTGCATATAAGCTTAGATGCATGACAACCCCATATTCACTTTTCTCACTAAAATATATATATATTATAGTATATTTATATATATTTATATATATTATTATATATAATATATTATATATATATAATATATAATATATTATTATTATAATTTTATATATAATATATATATATTGTGATAATTTTCGAGTATTTCTTTAACTCTCTAATCTGATGACTAATATGATACGTTGGAAGCAGAATAATAGAGTATTACGTATTCATTCATACTTGGAAAACCAATCGCATTCTCAACTACGAAACGACACAAACTGAAGCATTGTATGGCTTACAAACAGCCATAATAAAATAAGGGCCCGTTTGGTACCGTACATTCATCCTTAGAATTTAGGTTTGGCATAATTACGTGTGTTTGGTGTGAATCTGGGTTAAGATGGGCCCACATCAAAACCAATTTTCCAGGCTTCTAACAATGTATATATATATATATATATAAGGGGAAGTGAATATGGGGGTGTATTGCATCTAAGCTTACATGAAAACCTTCAAAAATTACGTCATTTTAACAAAAAAATGTCAAATTTATCTCATTTGTATCATGTATTTCACAATATTAGTGTTTTCTCTTTATTGCATCACAATATCACTAAGGTTGGGTTCACTTTGATTCATGTTTTTTTATACATCATATAGTTCGGTGTTTCTATTTACTAAACAATTAGTTGTAGATTCAAATATATTTTGATTTGATTCACCATTAAAAAGTGTTTTACTACGCATATATTTGTTCTACCAGTCAAATGTTAAAAAAAAAATAATCTAAATGAAATAATTTTTAGTGATATTGAACGATTTTGCATGTAAGCTTAGATGCATGACAACCCCATATTCACTTTTCTCACTAAAATATATATATTGTGTATTATAGAGTATTTCATTAATCTCTAATCTGAAGACTGAATGATAAGTTGGAAGTCGGAATAACATATTACATATCATACAACTTGGAAAACCAATCGCATTCTCAACTACGAAACTACACAAACTGAAGCATTTTATGGCTTACAAACAACCATAATAAAATAAGGGCCCGTTTGGTACCCTACATTCATCCTTAGAATTTAGGTTTGGCATAATTACGTGTGTTTGGTGTGAATTTGGGTTAAGATGGGCCCACATCAAAACCAATTTTCCAGGCTTCTAACAATGTAGGGTTGGGTAGTGGGTTTACCAAATTAATGGATATTTTCATAAGAATATATGACGTGGGATTGTTATGTCCATTCGATTTTTTTGAATTTACATATCTAATCAATTTAACAGTTTTATATTATATTTATAAAAACTATTTATTCTCTCTCTTTATTTATATCAAATTCAAATTTAAATTCAAATTCAAATTATAATCCTAAACGCATCTACAAACCAATTGTTCCCTAAGTTCTAGTAGTAGGCTATGGCAAACTGAATTGAGGAAAATGTATATTCCACAAGGTTAAAATTAAACAACAAAATAAACCCAAATTTAAGCATTTCATTAATTATAATTTATTAATTATGACCGACTTGGCCACCAAGCGTATTATTGGGTATGTGTGTTTCTTACCAACCTAGAGGTTGTGGGTTCAAGCCTCGCTGGAGACATGTATCAAATATATTGTGAGTATGTGGTTAGATGTGACAATTTGAGACCCATAGGTTAAATTTCTCTTAATATTTATAGATGGATCTAGTTGGGTCTAGCATTTTTCCCTTAATATTATACATGGGTCTAGTTGGGTAAATATTTTTAAGGGATGGGTCTAGTTGGGTCGCCCTTAATATTTATAGATGGGTCTAGCATTTCACCTTTAATATTATAGATGAGTCTAGTTGGGTCTCTCAACGGGTCTAGACGTGTCTCCCTTAATATTATAGATGGGTTTCTTAAGGGTATTAGACGGGTCTAGCTGATCAAAAGTTTTTTTTATATGTTTTCGTCCGTTTTTATCCATTTTTATAAGCTTTTATACGCTTTGTACTTTGAAATACATTAAGCATTTGATTTTCTAAATTAGCAATAGTTCACAAGGAGTTTCACAAGAGCTGTATGGAGGTACCACAAACCAATGCACCTTGATTTATAGTTACTGGGCACCACACAAAGTAATGATATATGGTTAAAATGCTGCTATTAGACTAAAGTGTGTTTTACGTCAGACGATGCAAACTGCCCACCAATCCACGATATGGAGCTGGTTCAAAAACAGTGGATCAAATTTCCGTTCATTGTGAAGTCAAGTGCTTTTATGTTTACATATAACATACTGAAATAGGGTCTAAGCTTACATGCTAAACCTTCAAAAATTACGTCATTTTGACAAGAAAAACGTCAAAATTTACTTCATGTGTATCATGTATTTCACAACATCACTAAAGTTGGATTCATTTTGGAACATGTTTTTTATACATCATATTGTTGGGTATTTCTATCAACTAAATAATTAGTTGTAGATTCAACAATGGTTTGATTTGATTCACCCTTAAAAAGCGTTTCACTTTACATATATTTTTTCCACTACTCAAATATTGAAAAAATAATAATCAAAATAATGTAATTTCTAGTGATATTGAATGATTTTGCATGTATGCTTGGATGCATGACAACCCATATTTACGTTTCTCATGAAATATATATATTTGTTTATTATATAGTATTTCATTAATCTCTAATCTGAAGACTGAATGATAAGTTAGAAGTCGGAATAACATACTACATATCATACAACTTGGAAAACCGATCGCATTCTCAACTATGAAATGACACAAACTGAAGCATTGTATGGCTTACAAACTGGGATAATAAAATTCGGACCCATTTGGTACCCTACATTCATCCTTAGAATTTAGGTTTGGCATAATTACGTGTGTTTGGTGTGAATCTGGGTTAAGATGGGCCCACATCAAAACCAATTTTCCAGACTTCTAACAATGTAGGGTTGGGTAGTGGGTTTAACAAATTAATGGATCTTTTCATAAGAATATATGACGTGGGCTTGTTTTGTCCATTCGATTTTTTTGAATTTATATATTTAATTACTTTAACAGTTTTATATTATATTTATAAAAACTATTTATTCTCTCTTCATTTATATCAAATTCAAATTTAAATTCAAATCTAAATCCAAATTCTAATCCTAAACTCATCTACAAACCAAACGGGCCCTAAGTTATAGTAGTGGGCTATGGCAAACTGTATCGAGGAAAATGTATATTCCACAAGGTTAAAATTAAACAACAAAATAAAGTTAAATTTAAGCATTTTTTTAATTATTACCGACTTAGCCACCAAGGGTATTATTGGGTATGTGAGTTTCCCACCAACCTAGAGGTTGTGGGTTCAAGCCTCGCTGGAGACATGTGTCAAATATATTGTAAGACATGTGGTTAGAGGTGATAATTTGAGACCCATTGGTTAAATTTCTTTTAATATTTATAGATGGGTCTAGCATTTTTCTCTTAATATTATAGATGAGTCTAGTTGGGTAAATATTTTTAAAGGATGGGTCTAGCTAGGTAGCCTTTAATATTTATAGATGGGTTTAGCATTTCACCTTTAATATTATAGATGAGTCTAGTTGGGTCTCTCAACGGGTCTAGACGCGTCTCCCTTAATTAATAGATGGGTTTCTCAAGGGTATTAGGCGGGTCTAGCAGATCAAAAGTTTTTTATACGTTTTCATCCGTTTTCATCGGTTTTTATCCATTTTAATATACTTTTATACGTTTTGTACTTTTTTACACCGTTTTTAACGTTTTATAAGTTTTTGACCGATTTTGACTGTTTTTGACCGATTTCGACCGTCTTTGACCGATTTCTATCGTTTTTGACTGATTTTGACCGTTTTCGATCGATTTCGCCCGATTTCCACCGATTTCGATCGTTTCGCCCGTTTTTGAATTTTTTTGAACTTTTTTGAATGGTTTTTAACCTTTTTTGTCCACTATTAAACGGGATTATACGCTGTTGTCAGTTTTCTTACACTTTCTTATGATTTCGACCGTTTTTGTCCATTTCTTATGTTCTCGTCCATTTTTTGTACGATCTCGTCCGTTTTCGTCAGTTTTCTTACCTTTTTGTACGTTTGTTATATTTTTCTAAGTTTTCATCCGTTTTTGTTCGTTTTATACGCTTTTTCTACGTTTTTGTATGCTTAAATACCTTTTATACGTTTTCAAATGTTTTATCCGTTTTATACGTTTTATACGTTTTAGTTCTTTTTATAAAAATGTATAAAATCATATGAAGATGTACAAAATGTATGAAAACGAACAAAACGTAGGAAAACGAAAGAAAATGGAGAAGGACGTATGTAAACAAACGACGAAAACGTACAAAAACGTTTAATATTGTTTAAAAATGGACGAAAATGTTTAAAACCGTTCAAAACATTCAACAAAGCTTGAAACTTTAGAAAATGTGCGGAAACGATAAAAAATGCAAAAAAACGGTACAAACAATACGATCAAAAACGGACGAAAAGGTTTGAAAATGGTAGAAATCGGTCGAAATCGGTCGAAATCAATCGAAAACGGTCGAGAAGGGACGAAAACGAATGAAATGAGACAAAATCGGTCGAAAATGGTTGAAATCGATCGAAAACGGTCGAAATTGGACGAAAACGGTCGAAAACAGTCAAAATCGGTAAAAATTGATCGAAAATGGTCGAAACAATCGAAAACAGTTAAAAACGGTCGAAAACGATCAAAATCAGACGAAAATGGTTGAAATCGGACGAAAACAGTCAAAATCGATCGAAAATGGACGAAATCGGTCAAAAACAAACGCAAACGGTCGAAAACGCACAAAAACGGTCGAAAACGTATAAAATGGATAGTGAATCACTTTGGTTACTATATTGAGCATCGTTGGATTTTAAAAAAAAACTTTTTTTTAAGTTACCAAAACCCATCTAGACCCGAACCCAACTCATTTAGATCCGACACATCTAGACCCAAACCCATCTAGACCCATGTTTCTAGAAAAGGCCCATCTCGACCCAGACTCATCTAGACACAAACCCATCTTGACCCATGACCCAAACCCAACCCGACCCACCTATTTTTCCACCTCTATATGTGGTATAGGTTGTGAAAAAAATTATCATTCTAAAAAAAATTAAAAACAACCATAAGCTACATCAATTCCAATCTCTTAAGAAACAACAAGCCATGGTGTTTAAAGTTGATTTTGCCAAGGCTTATGATTCGATAAGGTGGGATTTTTTAGAAGATGTGCTTTGAGCTTTTGGTTTCGGTTCTAAATGGTGTTCGTGGATTCGGGGTTGCTTACACTCTCATATGGCTTCGGTCCTCCTTAATGGTAGTCCAACGTCCGAATTCCAATTTCATTGTGGGTTGAAGCAAGGAGATCCTTTGCCCCCATACCTTTTTATCTTAGTTATGGAGTCTCTTCATCTTTCGTTATTTAGGGCCATCAAGGCGGGGATTTTTAAGGGCATCAAAATTGGTTCGTCTCTTAATATTTCCCATCTTTTTTATGCGGATGATGCGGTCTTTATTGGTGAGTGGTCTATTGCTAATCTATCTGGTATTACTCACATTCTTCATTGTTTTTCTTTGTTGTTCGGCCTCTTGATCAATCTTAAGAAAAGTCACCTGCTTGGATTCGGGATTCGAAGTGAGGATGTTAATGCTGCAGCTTTATATTTTGGTTGTTCGACTATGAAAACCCCTTTTAAATACGGGGGATGGTTGGATGTATTAGCTGTTCTTCTGGCATGGGACCACGACACGGATTGGTTAAAACTAAGGGTCGTCTATTACTGGATAACTTTAAAATATTTATATGGTTGGCGGTAGGCTACTCTTTTTTTAAAGTCTGGTTCTTGGGTCGACACCTATTTATAATATGTCCATCTATAAGGTTTCCTAAGTCTGGTGTTGTTACAAACGATGGAGTCCATAGTAGAAATTTTCAATGGTGTTCCAATGCACGAGAGGAAAATAGTGTGGATCAAATGGGCAAGGTTTCTTGCGTCCATGAAGTATGGATGGTTTAGGTGTTCTTAAGTTTTTTTGCTTTAATATAGGCTGCGCTCCTTTGTCAAATGGGTTTGGCGATTCATATACAGGGATAATTCATTGTGGTGTCGGTGCTCATCATTGTCTATGCCTGGGGTTCGCACATTATATAAATTCATCCTCCGTTTCGTTACGCTAGACTTGGAATCTATTATTGGGAGGTGCATATGCTAAAGATGGGGTGTGGACTCGATTTCTCACTGTCATATTTCGTGGGTTAATGGTTTAGCACGTAATTTTGGAATGATGTTTGGATTGTGGACACTCACTAAGTGTATTATGTTTCCTACAGAATTTATGCTTTGGAGATTAATAAAGATTGTACGGTGGCTATAAACTGCAAGTCTCTCGGTTTAACCTCTTCTCTTCGTGTTTTGTTAGAGGAGGGGTTGAATCTTCAGTTAGCTTTTCTTTCAAACATATATTGAAGGGGACATATGTTGTCTAATATGGAGGATAGATGGGTGTGGGATTTAAATGGGGAAGGTGTTTTTGGGTCAATGATGTGCGAATTCTTCATTGATAAATGTTTTCTTGCCGACAGCCCTATGTACTACGTTGGAGTTAAATATGTTCCAATTATAAAAATTAAATGTTTTTGCTTTGAAGGTTTTCATGGAATCGGTTGCTCTACTCGACCAATTTACAACATAGTGGCGTGTTCCTAGTTTCCTGTTCTTTTATGATCCGCTTTTGCTTTCCTCTGTCGGAAGATTCCTACGCAATTGTTCATCAGTTGCGATTGCACTTACGGATATCGTCAGGCTCGTATGCCGCTGGTGGAATCTATCATGGACGCCCCTTGGTTCTATGTAGATTGGCTTAATTGGTTCAATTCCATCAGATTAAGCTCTTAAGTTAGATGGATTTGTGGTGGAAGGAGTTCTTTATATAACTTGGTGGAGCGTTATGGTTGTTTCGTTATCAGGTTGATACTTCTCCGTCAGAAAGCCCTCGTAAGATGTTATTTTTGACGATATTGTTTCAGCGCTCTTTCACTTGGTGGCTTTCTAGATTGTAATTGTACTTTTAGTTTGGATAGTGGTTGCAAACATCCCGATTTGATTATCTTAGTAATTCTTTTTCTAGCTTCTTGCTAGTTGGTTTTATAATAGTTGTCGTTCTAAAAAAAATGGTATTTTTTATAGTTGTTTCACTTTGGTCACTGACACATATAGTCTCCCCCTTTTCTCTTTTAGATGTTTTGACAGTTAAAGTTTTATATTAAAATAGAAAATACCCGACACCTGTGGCTCGGGTTTACTCATTCGAGGCCAATTTTAATTTCCGTCAAACTTTATTTTATTTGTTTTTTTAAAACATTTAAATAAAATGGGTACATTTTAAACACCTCAGTTCGGCTCAGACAAGAACAAGACGCGTTTGTAAAAATAATAAATTTCATAATTTCATTTCGAAATAAATTACGAAAATAATTTTTTCGACAAATAAAAAATTTTAAATGTCGACGTTTGTTATATGAAAAACTCACAAAATAAGACGAACTGCAACCAAAATTATTTCTACGACATTTTTGAAAATATAAAGTCGAGGTTCTACGTAGAATCGCGGTTCTTTGTAAACCGTCACGTTAAACTACAAATGTAGCCCTAATTCTCCCGGTTAGTGTGAGTTAAATTTCAAACTATAAAAATGAAAAATATAATTAATTCTCGAGATAAAAATAACGACCTAAATTTGACGGATTTTGTCACAGCATTTCCCCCTAAACAGGATTCATTCCGTCCTCGAAGAATCAATTCGTTTGTCGTCCATTTCTATATTAAAATCAAGAGTTGAGGATATGTCTTCCAGTCTGATCCTCCTCTTTCCCAAGTTTATTCGGTCCAAGACTATATTCTCCTGCGAACTTTTAAACTATAGGAATCCGACTTTTGATTTAGTTGTTTCAATTCTCTATACATGATTTTTGATTAGGTCTTCGATGGAATACAACTTCTCGGTTCGATCCTGAGTTTCGTCAAGATGGAATAATAACGATCTTCATCTGATATCACTTCTTCAAGTCGAACATGGAATGTATTATGTATTCCTTGAAGGTCCTGAGGTAGGTTAATTCCAGTTCATATTGACGCCGATCCTATTTGATTAAATCTTGAATGGTCCTATATAACGGGGACTTAGTTCCATGTTTTCCAAATTGATCAACACACTTTCCACGGTTGTGACTGACTTTCAGCATAACTTTCGTTACCCTCTTCGAATCCAAGGTTTACGTCCTCACACCCGCATAGCTTTTATGTCTGCTAACTTTAGAGCAACCAATAATCGGTTCTTGATTTGCACAATCATCTCTGTCGTTTCACGAATCATTTATGGTCCTGTGAGTTGGGCATCTCCAACCTCACTCCAACATACAGGCGGTCTACATTTCCTTCTGTATAGAGCTTTTGAAAGTGTTGGCTTTAATAATAGCGTAGATAACTATTATTGTAAGAGGAATTCAGCTAAAGGTACAAGTGTTCTAAGTCCTCAGTCACTACCAAAGTCAATCACGCAAGCACGCAACACATCTTTCACTGTCTCTATCGTTCCTTTACTTGACCATCAGTTTCAGGATGGTAAGCAGTGCTCATATCCAAATTCGTCCCCAATAACTTTTGAAGAGATCTCCAAAACCTTGATGCGAAGCGAGGGTCTCGGTCCGAAATAATCGACACGGGCACTTCGTGCCTACAAACAATCTTCTTCATACATAATCGAGTAAGCTTCTTCATTTTAAACTTCTCATTCATCAGAATAAAGTGAGCAGATTTAGTCAACCGGTCAATAATGACCCAAATTGAATCATATCCAGATAGTGTTCTTGGAAGCTTTGAAATGAAATCCATTGTAATTCTCTCCTATTTCTAAACAGGAATTTTCGGTTGCTAAAGTAATCCTGGCGGCTTTTGGTGTTCAGCCTTGACTTTAGCACATGTCAAGTACTTACTAACATATGTCGCAATGTCCGCTTTTACATTTGGCCACCCTAGGATAACTCCTTCAAACTCATGGTACATTTTATCCGATCACGGATAAAGAATATTTGATTCTATGAGATTCCAACATGATTAGATCTCTTAGTCCTCTAAATAATGGTAACTATACCCGTCCTTTTAGACATTTCGTACCATCGGATCTAACTTCAAATGGCTCCCTTTCGCCAAGAAATCCTTCGGTACTGATATTTTCCTCCTTGCACACTTCAACTTGTGCATTTCAAATTTGTTCAGGCAAATTGTCATGTACCGTCACAACCATAGCACGCACTCGAATCGGTTCCTTATCATTCTTGCTCTATGCATCAGCGACAACATTTGCCTTCCCCGGGTGATAACGAATAACACAATCGTAATCACTTAAAAGTTTAATCCATCCACGATGCCTTATATTTAGCTCTTTTTAATCAAAATATATTGTAGGCTTTTGTGATCGGTGAAGACCTACACTTTGTGTCGTACAAATAATGTTCCATAGTAAGAAGAGTAAAAACCACCGTCTCCCAATTCAAGTCAATGGGTCTCTGTATGTTTGTCCTCATTCTTTCTAAGTTGTCTAGAGGCGTACGCAATCACCTTTTATCGTTGCATCAAAACAGCTCCAAATCCTTTAAGGGATGCATCACAATACACAACAAAGTCTTCGCTTCCTTCGGGTAGTGATTATAATTGCACACTTACACAATTTAGCTTCAATGTTTGATGCCTTTCTTCGTCGTCGCCACACACATAGGACTTATTTTTCTGAGTGAGTTAGAAATGTGTTAGATTTTAAGAGTCAAACTCCTTAATTTAAAACCTCTCGATAATAACCTTCGCCAAACCAAAAATTGTCGCACTTCCGTGGTGTTAGTACGGATGAGCCCATTTTTAATGGCTTTGATCTTCGCAAAAGATCAAATGAATCCACTACTATCAATCACATGGCCACAGGAATTGCACGGAATCGAGCCAAAAAAATCACAACTTCAAAAAATTTTTCATCCTTAGCAATTCAAGATAGTTTCACATGTTCATAATATTCTTCTTTATTTTGGTAATAATTCAGAATGCATCGATGAACCCGATCACTAAAATTTATCAGATACGGCTTTGCACACGCGATTCATTAGTCCATGAATATGTAGTGTGCATTAGTCAGCCAAAAAGGCTATTCTTGAAACTCATAATTCCATATAGAGTTCTAAATGCAGTATTGGAATGTCCTATTCTGAAGGATACGAAGTTGATGTCAACAGACCGTGTAAATCAAATTCTTCAATTAGACATAGAACCGTGAAGCATAAATTGAAATAAGTCATAATCCTTACAGTAATGGTTATCGATTCTTGATTGTAATTGTTCGTTCTCGGTAATCTTTGCACATTCGGTAACGATCCATCTTTCTTCTTCTAAGAACAAAATGGAGCTCCACACTGTGTACGAGCTTCGGTCGATAAACTTTCTCCGTTAAACTCTTGCAGTTGCTTGGACAACTCTTCATTTCAGTGGGCTAATACGATTTATTGGCGCAGCGCAAGGTTCAGCAGGGAATAAGATCATTACGGAATTCAAACTTGCCTGGGTTGGCGGAAGTCCAGGGAATTCATCGGGAAATACTTGGGAAGAATCTGGATATCAGGCAACATCTTCGGATAACAGGAACATCTTCTAATCGTTTCTCCTTCGATTCTTGTTCAGTTACTTGAGCTAAGAATAGCTCACAACCCTTCTCGATATTCCATCATAATTAAGTTACTAGGATTATAAGCAAACTAAAATTAAAAGATCGGATCGTACCTTAAAAGTAAAACCCAAAAAAATTTCGTCTTCTCTCTTCCTTCTCCTTATGGCCGGTCGAACTAGGGTATGGGGGGGTTAGGGATTTATGAATTATATTTATAGGCCTACCTAGATGTGTTTTAGTTTGAGTCTAATTAATTTTAGATTAGGATTAGGACTTTATTTCTTTTTCTTTTCTTTTTTTTTTCTTTTTACCCTACTCGGCCAAAATATATATTTATATATATATATTTTTTTTTTTTTATATTTACAATTAAAACCTTAAGTTTTTGTAAAAATATTTACTTATTTGACTAAACCTTTTTGCATAAGTGCGGTTTACTACCATTCTAAAAATAACTTTTCATTTCCAACCTAACTTTCTAAAAATAGAAATTTTACATTTTCTTAATCTAACACTTAAAAGCTAAACATATCTTAGATAACTAACACAAAATACGTAAACGTATATATACTTACACAATTAACTTGCAAACGCTCAATTATCAAAAATCATTTCCTTGTCATTAAAAATGAACGAAATGAACTCCACCAATTTTCCCATCATTTCAATCTCATTGAGATGATCGCACTCAATAGATTGATTACCAATACCTCATAAACACATAAAAACACATAGAATCACATAAACCATACTTTGCAACAGACACATAAGTCAACACTAACGGTTTGACTAACCTGCTCAAGTCATGGTTGTCACACCGTTAGCCTCATTTTTAGCCTGAGCCTTGTATAGAATTAATATAGTTAACGGGAATTATCAAGCTAATTGGGCCTAAGTTGTGGTCTTAAAAGCCCATTAGTGTTATATTCAGTCCAATAAGGCCCTTATAAGTCTAATAGGGCTTGTCTTTGTAAGATACTATAAATACCCTTCCTTGCTCTCAAGGAAGGGTGTTGCTTCTCATTTTTCTCATAGTGAAAGCCTCCATTTTCTCTCTTTTACTCTTTCTCTCTCTAAACCTCTTTCTCTCTCAAGATTTTTCTTTATTTTTTGTGTGATTTGAAATGTAACATTTTGGACTAACCAAAAATGTATTGGAATTAGTTTGGGCTTAACTGAAATTCATAATGGTCTTGATTTTAGACTAAGAATCAAATGGGTTTTACTATGTGTACCGGGCTTATGTGTTGGACTTAAATGCTTAAACTGTTAAACGTGGAATGATAAATGTAGTTAATGTTTTGTGTTTCTATATGTACACTCGCGCCAACGATTTAAGTTGTATCTGGTTTTGACCGTATTGTAAAGCAGCTTAGTGACCATCCGATGTTTATATAAGAATACATCGCTATTAGCTATTGATGACATCAAATAGTTGATACTTTTCTAAATCAATTTCCCATGTTTATTGTCTTGTTTTATATAGTTTTAATATAAATTTTTTACTTAAATTGTTCATATCTACATTTTCAAGTTAATCAAGACATGAGAACAAAATGACGTGAAAGATGGACGCTTTTAATGATGAAATACTTATGGAGTTATTTACTTATGATTTGGAGTTCATTATGGAAGGCTCGTTAAAAAAATCAAGTGAAGAAACGAAGCCGAAAGTTGAAGAAATGTTCCCGAGATATCTCTAGAAATGTGCTTTAGTATTTTCACCATAACTTCTTCATACAAAATCCTTTTAAATTGATTCAAGTGGCCACGGAAAGAGGAAAGACATATCTACAACTTTCTTGCTTTGAGTTAAGCCCGGATTGTAACTGAAAAATCATAACTTAGCAATAACTACGGTGTAGTTGCAGCAACTACTGAGTAGTTTGACACTTCAACTACGGAGTAGTTTTTGTGACGTCATAACGACGGAGTAGTTCCATCGATCCAACTACGCAGTAGTTTTGGTAACTACGGCGTAGTTCATCACTTTTAACTACGTCATAGTTGATTCGAAGCCTTTAAATAAAGGTCGAATTCTGCAGAATTGATCATTATTCTTCCTCTCATATCAGGGGACGACTAGGGAACCATCCCAAGGCATTTTCCTGCACTCACCAACCAATTTTCAATGTGAAACTCAGTCCCGATCATCATCATTATTAGCTTAACATCAAGTCATTAGTATCAAACATTATGTCTAATTCGATCAATGTTTTATTCATGAGTGTTTGTGTAATTTACATTAAGATTGGCTAATTACTTCAAGTGGTAGCCTTGTTATGATTTTATTAATGCTTTGATTTCCAATTTAATTATCGTTTGAATGGATATCTTATTTGCCTGTTGCTTGATCCCCGTGTTTTGGTAGTGTTGAAGCCGGTGTAGATCCTCTTAGCTATAAACTAGGCTTAAGCAGTTGAAATATAGTCTATTTGGATATTAGGAATAAGTTAGAATTTGTTCTTAGTGTAGACACTTATAAAGCCCAGAAAATCCTTCTAGGAGGATTTAGTATCACTATCGATATTTAAACAACTCTTTATAATAGTTAGGGGTTTAATGACTACAACCTAGATACCTGACTTCCGTGATCATGGAAGATTGAGATCGTATGAAGTATTAATTAAGTTATAATGCCCACTCGAGCCTGGCATTATTAGAACCACCATAATAAAAGGTAATTAGACATTGCACTAGGAAATGGAATCATTGCATTGATAGGAGATTAACCAGGTTAGCATGAGTTCTTCTCTTGATTAGTAAAACCATTTTAAATTCCTGTTATTCATCTCTTTTGCATTCTCTCAATCAAAACAACTTTTAAAACCTGACAACCTTTAAACTCATATTTTAGACCACCCATTAGCTCTTGGGAATGACCTCGGATTTACCAATCCTATACTACACATGACCGGGTTATCTGCCCGTTAGTGCGTTATAGATCATAGGTAGTCGAGTTTTATAAATTTAAAACTAGGTAATTAATTTAAACAATTATATGCATCAAGTTTTTGGCGCTGCTGCCAGGGAGCTAAGTAGGTTTAATATTTGAGTTTTTGTATATATTTAGTTTATATTTTTATTCTAGTATTTTTCAAACGTCGTTCTATTTCTGTTTTAATTTTGTGACCAAATTCTACTAATTTTTTGTGTTAACATTGAGGTAAAAATATGGGTGATATAGACATGAACACGATCACCATGGAATAATACATGGCTTTGATTCGAGATAATAATAGGTCGGGCTTGGTGAAACCAGAGATTGGAAATGACGTCGACTTTGAGATCAAAAGCCAGATTATGAAGGAATTAAGACGCAGCCTTTTCGCAGGAACTGATGATGAAGATGCCCACAAACATGTGCGAAGGGCATTAGAGATCGCAGACCTTTCTACATTCCTGGAGTCACTCATAGCACAGTTATGCTTAGAGTGTTTCCTATTACACTTACGGGAGCAGCTAGAAGATGGAAGAACATGCTTCTAGTAGGGTCAATCACTACATGGGATCTTCTAGAGAAAACATTTACTTGGAAATATTGTCCTCCGTTTAAAACTACAAGAAAATTAGATGAGATTCGGAATTTCAAACAAGGATGGACGAGACGTTGTATCAAGCTTAGGAAAGGTACAATGATCTACTATACAGATGTCTGCAACACGATCTAAACAGCCAACAGAAGGTTCGTATTTTATACAAAGGTTTATACATCCCTTCACGCAAAATGCTCAACTCTCAAGGGTTAATCCCTATGATTCCACCAGCTCAAGCCCTTAAATCAATACAAGTCATGACAGACCATTTACATAATTGGTACGATGGAGCATCCACTTGGCAAGGAAGCAATGATAGCTCGGATGTCATTGGTGTTGTTACCAACAGACTTGATAGCCTTGAGTATGATGCTGAAGTTTAAAGAGAATATTCATGCTATTCAAGTAAGTTGCAAGATTTGTGAAGGGACGTATCTAACCCAAGAATTTCCTCTTAGAAATGAAAGCAAGACTATTGAACAGGTTAAGTATATAGGATTCTGGAGGAAACCATCAACAAATACCGTGAAGAATCAATTAACGAGCAAGCCGTAAATGATGAATGGATTAGGGAAATTCAGAGAAAACACAGACTTAAACTTAGAGAAGCTTGACGCTGTAACAAAGAACCTGGAGGTAAAAGTTGAAAAATTAACCCAGGCAGTCCTGACAAATGAAGGTAATACGGTTGTAAAAGTCAATGCGAATATGGAAAAGGCTAGGGAAGTCAAGAAGGAGCCGGTTCCTCGTGATTTACCTATTTTCAACCCTTATGTACTACCTATCCCATTTCCAGGGCATTTGAAGGAACAAGAGGATGACCCGTACATAACTTACGAATCTGTTTGTACGATTGGATTTTCTAAGAGAACTCATGAAGAGGATCTCAAACTGCTTATAGCTAAATATACCTAGTTATATCTTACAGATATGAAGGCGAATTCATGTATCATGAATACATATGAAAAATCTGAGCCCTTCATTAATACTCAACAATTGAATCCCTTACATGAAGAAATCCAATCATCAAGGTAGTCAACTGAATCATGTAAGGTAAGGAGGGAAATGACATCTCCTCCAAGGTATTATTCTAACTTATCAATCCCTTACCTCGTATAAAATTTACACCCTCATGGTGTCTATTGCCACTTTCATCCACATTTGATTTCAAGCAAGGGGATAAACACCCTATTACTTGGTAAATAGGAGTCAAGCTCGTGACTCGAACAAAAACAAGCGCTTTGTGGGAGGCACCCCATGCCTATCTTTTTATGTTTTGTTTCATTTCTGCATTTAGTTTGGTTTTGTGTGTTTCTAACTTTGTTTGCAAGATACTAAAACAAGGGGACGGAAATTTTAGATCACCTTGGCTTGTGGTTAAGTGGATAATAGTAGTTACAGATTGAAACTACGGCGCAGCTGGGTACCCAGGCTACGTCATATTTAGGTTTAAAATTCAAAACTTTTTTCTATCATCATGTAACTACGGCGTAGTTCCACCCTTGGACTACGCCGTAGTTGGTCTGTATATTTTAAAGCTTTTATGATTTCACATAACTACGGCGTAGCTCCACCATTGGACTACGTCGTAGTTCACTACTGCAAAACAAATTATTTCTTTAATAAAATAGAATTTATAAAATCTTGTATAATTAGTAAATGAACTTTATGGGTATGTTCACTGAAACCATCACGAGACTTCACTCGTCCACTCGGGCTACCGAGTGGTTTAAAAGGCTTGTTGCATACGCTAAATGCGATCGTGATTCCTAGAAAAGTGAGTTTGGATTGTATTTCTTGTATTATTATTCTATACATTTTAGGGCAATTTGATTTTATCTGGATTTATGCTTTTGGTACTAGTCTTTCTTGCAGCTATACAGGTTGATGCTCGTGGAATGGTGCTTGGATAGCACTTGGCTACAAGGAAGCAATTCAAATCCAGAGTGAATGAACGTTACACCAATGATGATGATGAGCTGCTAGTGATTATGGATGTTGCTCTAGGAAGCAAACTTGGAGCATGTCTTAGAGCATGCTATCACTTTATCATACCAAGCAAATCCAGGGGAGTTTTCTGTTCCAATTCTAACCCTTCCTATTTTTAAATTATATGCTCAAGTTTGACTCAAGTGGGGGGAAGGGATTATAAATAGACACCTGTTTGATTATACTTGCCTTTATTTTTTCTAGTTTCTTCTAAAAAATGTTTCATTACTAAAATTTTGACATTTTTTTCAATACTTAACTAGATAAATCTTAACTGAGCACACCTAACCTTATAATTACATTGTGTGAGGATAAGCCTTTCCGTTTTCCCCTAATACATAATATCAATAAAAATGAGTGTGTTGATGGCTGTAGTAGACTTTAGAACTTGGCTTGGTATATCTTTTTGAGACCACCAAAATGAGCATTGCACTAAGGTAACTTAGTGTAATCGGTGTAGCTATAATAAAAGAAATTTTTTAGGATTAACCCCAAATGGCCCATTTGTTTATATTATGTATTGTGTATATTGACTTTTCACATCGATCAGTCAATCCCCTATGTGAAACCCTTTTGTTATACTCATTATAAGTGTGAGATACCCCTAGTACAACCTGCTAAGCCTTTTCTTTCATTTTGATAAACCCATTATATGTTTGTTTTGTTACATCAATCGCCTAGCCTACCATGTAGTTTCTTAAAGTCCATAGTCGGGGAGTTGCTAGTTAATTTTGGTTCCAGTGGTAAATGTCGTGAGCTATGATAAAAGGTATTTGAAGAAATGTCGGGTTTAGAAGATAGTTGATCTCAAGTGAGGGGATGCTTATGTATATATGTGTCTCTATTGTAATTTACTTTTCATTGTGTCCTTGTTTTGCATCAAAAGTTATAAAGAAAAACATAATAAAGAGCATGCATGCAAGTGTTTATTAGTTTGTTTATAGCTGATGATAGTATATTAATTAGCTTATATGTTATATAGTATAGTGGTAGTATTCCTGCCTTGTACAGCTAGTGATTGCTTAACATATCCGTTATGATGTATGTAAACGGGTATCATTTATAAACCCGTGCAGCTTGCGATTTCTATATCACCTTTCTATTTAAATTTACATTTGTACAATGAGGGCATTGTACATCTCAAGTGGGGGGAGGGAGATAGAAATGAGAAATTTAGAGTGCATTTGGTTAGATTATGTGCTGATTTTACCCAAAAAATTTAAAATAGCACATAATTTTTTGTTCGTTGAGGGTGAAGGCCGAGTTAATGCGTCTTACATGCCTACTTATTATAGAGATTATGGGGCATTACACTAAATTTTTATACACATTAACTAATGTATTATTGAAGACCCCTTGACTCTTGACCCTTGGATTTTGCTTATAGGATTGAATGCGACTGGTGATGCCTTGATTGTGGACTTAGGAAACTATTTGTTTGTTATTTTCATTTTACACCAATTATAAATGTTTCTCATGTATTTATCCTACCCTTAATCATTCTTAATCATAACCTTTAGCTTACTCGAGTTAAGGATTTGAGCAATCACAGGTGTCTCGTTCATGGATTTGGACGAGCATTTGTGGTTTTGTCCCTTTTTCTGGAGTATTGCTATTGGGAAACATTGAATGACTCAACCTATTAGCCTTTGTGTTGTGTCAACCCATTTGCCTTTTAGAACAATTGCATCTAGACTCTAGTGGTGGAGATTAGTATCCTTGCCAAGCCTATGATAGAATACTAGCCATGACTGAGCAGTTGAGTGATCAACAAAAATGAAACACATAAATTAGTGGGTGTATGAGTGTGATTCATTTATCCTTTTGTAAAGTACTCAGTTTAGCATTTTTCTAGCTTAGGTATTTTTTAAATTCATATTTTCTAGTTTTTAAAAGGGAGATATCGTTTTGAGAATTATTTAAAAGGTCTACTTGAGGGCAAATAGAATTCAAGTGGGGGATATTTGATGAAATAAAATAATTGATACTTTTCAATATCAAAATCCCATGTTTATTTCCTTGTTTTATATAGTTTTAATATAAATTTGGTACTTAAAACGTTCATATCTACATTTTCAGGTTAATCAAGGCATGGGAATGAAACGACGTGAAAGATGGATGCTTCTAATGATAAAATACTTATGGAGTTATTTACTTATGATTCAGAGTTCATTATGGAAGGCTCGTGAAAGAATCAAATGAAGAAACAAAGTCGAAAGTTGAAGAAATATTCTCGAGATATCTCTAGAAATGTGCTTTAGTATTTTAACCATAACTTCTTCATAAAAACTCCTTTTAAGTTGATTCAAGTGGCCATGGAAAGAGGAAAGAGATATCTACAACTTTCATGCGTGAGTTAAGCCCGGATCGCAACTAAAAAATCACAATTTTGCAATAACTATTGTGTAGTTGTAGCAACTATGGAGTAGTTTTACACTTCCACTACGGAGTAGTTTTTGTGACGTCATAACTAAAGAGTACTTCCACCGATCCAACTATGCAATATTTTTGGTAATTATGGCGTAGTTCATCACTTTCAAATACGCCGTAGTTGATTCGAAGCCTATAAATAGAGGCTGGATTCTGCATAATTGATCTTCATTCTTCTGCCCATCTCAGGAGACGACTAGGGCACCATCCCAAGGCGTTTTCCTCCACTTATCAACCACATTTCAAGGAAGAATTTAGTCACGATCATCATCAGTATTAGCTTAACATCAAGTAATTTGTATCAAACATTATGTCTAATTTGATCAATGTTTTGTTCATTACTGTTTGTGTAATTTACATTATGACTGGCTAATCACTTCAAGTGGTAGCCTTATTATGATTTTATTAATGCTTTGATTTCCTATTTAATTATCGTTTGAATGGATATCTTATTTACTTGTTGCCTGATCCCCGCATTTTGGTAGTGTTGAAGCCGTTGTAGATCCTCTTAGCTATAAACTAGGCTTAATCAGTTGAAATATAGTCTATTTGGATACTAGTAATAGGTTAGAATCTGTTCTTAGTGTAGGGGTTGCCTTATCACCCGCCTGCATTAGATTAGGCACTTGTAAAGCGCAAGAAATCCTTCTAGGAGGATTTAGTATCACTATCGATATTTAGACAGCTCTTTATGATAGTTGGGGGTTTAATGATGACAACCTAGATACCCGAATTCCGTGATCACTGAGATTGAGATCGTAGGAAGTATAGGTCAGGTTATGATGCCCACTCGAGCCTGGTGATATTAGAACCACCATAACAAAAGGTAATTAGACATTGCACTAGGAAATGGAATCATTGCATTGATAGAAGATTAACCAGGTTAGCACGAGTTCTTCTTTTGATTAGTAAAACCATTTTAAATTCCTGTTATTCATCTCTTTTGCATTCTCTCAATCAAAACAGATTTTAAAACCTGGCAACCTATAAACTCATATTTTAGACCACCCATTAGCTCTTGGAAGACCTCGGATTTACCAATCCTACTCTACACATGACCGGGTTCTCTGCACGTTAGTGCGTTGTAGACCATAGGTAGTCGAGTTTTATAAATTTAAAACTTGGTAATTAATTCAAACAATTATACACATTAGCTGTATTTTTCATTGAATGTGCTTATGATTGATCATGATTGAATGAATTGCTAATTGTGCAAAAACAAGGACAATGCTCGAATATATGTGATCATTTCAGTAACTCGTGTTTCTTACACAAAATCACAAAAGTTTTCATAATTTCAAAAACAACAAGTGGTTTTAGAAAACTGAGTGACCATACATTTTAGATATGAGAATATTTCCTTTTGTACCTATATTCTTCATTTTAAATGATTTGAGTTGGAAAACTTCATCAAGTGATTTTTGGTAGATCTCTTTTTCTGTCAAGAAGTTGTAATTGTGTTGTTAAATTGGTACTCTTTCTCAAAAAAATTAAGGATATGAAGCATAACTCTTGAATTTTTCAAAATCAAAGTATTATTCAAAATCAAAGTTTATCTTTATTATTCTTGAAAGAGTATCACTACACAAATCTTTTTGGTGAGGAAACTCAAACAGAAAGAGAGAGAAAAATCATACGTAAAAAGCAAATTAAGTTATATTCGAAAAAGAATTGCCAGAATATACAAAATGAAATCAAAAGACTAATTCAAATAAAGCGTATGGCATGTGCTCGAAAAAGCAAGAAAATAGCACATGAGAAAGAAACTGATCCAAAATATGTTCAAAAAGAATCGCTCGAACATATAAAATAGACATTGTGGAAAGAGACAAAAATATTATATAAATGTTTTTTTGATCTAACACATTCTTGTAAAACATTCATAATTCTTCATGTCTCAACCAAGGCAATTGCAAACTGTTGATCAACTTGTGCCAGTGAACCGTCAGCACGAGCTTGCTTCTGCAAACAAGAAGATCGATCTAATCAATCCTTCATGTCCACCAGCAAGTAAGATCATTGGGGAGATACTCCGGAGACATCCATTATGCTATTATTTAACTACATATGCATATGTCCCTTTGATCTACATGCAACAAATGTGCATCTCTCTGAAGTGGCTGATTCTAAAGAGGTGTTCAAGTTTATGGTAGATGAAGAGGAAGTTACATTCTCACTGGATAAACTGCGAACTATGTTGAAGTTACCTCAAGCAACTGGACACAACAATGCTGACTTTGTGGAACCTCCAGAGCTGAGTGTGATGATTGAATTTCTCGACATCAGTGGACATACTGTACGGATTCGTCTAGCTGGCCAGTTCTATACAAAGAATCTACCTTAATCGTGGCAGACACATGGAAAGATTCTCATGCGATGTTTAACAACACGAATCACGGGTATTGATCAACCACTGCTACATATCATGCAAATGTTCTACTTCATTTTTATTAATGTGCATGTGGAATATGTTGCGTTGATTTAGGAAGGACTGCATTATTCACTTATACATCCCACAACATCAATACCTTACCCACGATTCACAAAGCTCATCATCGATTACATTCTTACTAAACATCCCGACATCCCATAGAGAGTTAATGAACTACATCATTATGTTGCTAATCATGAAGTTGTACTATCAATCTTCAACTCTGGGAAGACAAAGGGAAGAGGTATGGGGATTCCTGAGTGGTTGCTAACACCAAAAATCATGCAGACAAAGGCTTATAAGGTGTATGTTGTTGACTTTAAGATAGCCGTTCCAATGACTTAATTTAACCGACTGAGTCTTCCCAAGGAACAAATAAGACACTTAGCGCCCCTAGGTCGCCTAACCCTCAAGAGAAGCAGTCAAGTGAATCAAGTGCTCTTAAGAAATCTATTATCATTAGGATTCTGAAAAGAAAGCAACCGGATCCTGAAACTCTGATTCCAACAGCTGAGCAGATCGATGTTGCAAATTTGGGTGAGGCTACACAAGTTAGTTATGCCTTAGATAAGAGTACTGAAGAGTATGAAGCTCAATAAAATGTCAAACGTGTTGAAGAACACTTGTTGGATGAGGATGTTACTAAGCTTGTTGAAGGCGAAGACTCTGGTGCTGATAAGTTTGCTGATGAAATGATGTTAAGTCAAGAAGATCCCGACACTAGGATAGATCCAGGGAGTCAAAGTATGGAGGCGAGAAAGTTGCTGAGTATGTGTCTGTTGATGAAGAAGAGGAGGAAGAAACAGCTAAGGCTGAGTTGATTTGGAGGAAAGGGAAGGGTAGTTTGGAGATTAGGGATACAACCCTCGCCACACCCACTAGAACCCCTAGGAATGAATCTTTATCTTCAAACATGGATAAACTCAAGGAATTGATGGCTTCCAAATCTTCATCTTGATTACCCAAGCCTACTTCAAACAGAACAAGACATCTTCAAGGTGTTATAGCCCGTATGAGCCGACATCATGGGTATATGCTACAACACATGAGGAAATCTATTATGCCAAGATATAACATAAACACTATTGCAAAGAAGCTTGAAGATTAAGGAATTTGTTCCCAAGATGGTGAACAATACACCTGATCAGAACATGCAAGAAAATCTTCCTTGGCTTGTGAAAAAGGCTGTGAGGGGGAACGAGAGAACGCCAAAGCTGAGCTAGCTTCAATGGTTGCTGATGCTGTGAAAAAGGAACAAGAGTGCATAAGAGCTGAACTTTCATCTCAAGTTTCTAATGATATAGCTACTAATGTTTATCCGGAGGTTGATGCATTTCTCATGAACTACATGAACAATAATATTCTTCATGTGCATCCTGTAACACCCCCAAATTGGGTCGCAGCGGAATTATATCCTGGAGTGTTACTTCATGAGTACATTGCACAAGATATGAGAGAACGACCTCTAAATGTGTCATTTGAAAAGTAATCTTGTAAAATTTGGACTCCAATGCACATCAGTTATGTCAAGCCTCCTAAATGTCAACATAAAGTTGGTGAGTTCATAGGTTTTTGTAAGTATAAATGTTGGATCAAAGATTCAAAAAGTGTGTGTGACCATTGTAACACATATAATAGTAACGAAAATATGATTACGATTGCACTAAGTTCATGACACTGCGGCAACGACGTGTATTTATGCCAATCTTTTCAGGCATTGTAAGTGTTCATGTAAATGTAGTTCAATGTTTTCGACATGGTATACGTCCGTTAGTTCAATCCGTCGAACTAGTGAGCGCTACTCACCCAGACGGGGATGTCAATCCGAAATAGATCTATTTTATAACATTCGCGCTTACTCCACCGTAATTAACAGTTCATGCCACTTAAGCTAATCCCTAATCATTTGAATGAAAGTAAATTTGGTTCGTTCATAAGTGAAAACAAGTGATGTGTCCCACCGCGAGATATGTAAATGAGTATGTAAACGAGTTTGTAATCAATCATGTAAATGAGTTTGTAAGTAAGTTATGAAAACAAGTATGTAACAATTTGTAAATGCGCATGTATTCTCACCCCAAAAAGTGTTAAAGTATATGTAAAACGAGTAAAACGTGGGGCTATAAACTCACCTCAAATGAATGTATCGAATGTAGTAACAATCAACAAAGAATATCGTCACGAATAGCCGGAATGCAACCTAATTAATTATAGGTCAAAATAAATACAACAATGTATATTATAAAGTTATATCACCACCTAATAGTTTTTGTTTAATTTATAAATGTTGAAACAATAGTTAAATCGTGCTTGTTAAATAAGTGTCCAAGTATATGCATCCGTAAAAATATTATCTTTGTCCAATAATTGATTATTTGTTAATAACACTTGATTAAGTATTCTTATTGTTTATATAATGACATTATATAAATAGTTTAATTGTTTTATGAAATAATATTTATAAAGTTAAAAACATGTATAAATATTATTTAAGTAATATTACTTTATTTCATAAGGTTTTTATAGCCCAAATAGACCCGAAAACACTCGTAAACCTTATTTTAAAGTTCCAACAGCTTTCTATGTTTTTATAAAAATACAAAAAATTGTTTATAAAAGTTAACTAACTTTTATAATTTCTAGTTAAATATCTATACACTTCTAGTCTTCGAAAACTAATAGTCAAAGTAAAACATCATTCCGAACAAGTTTGCAGTTTTACACTTTAGCCGAATCGAAACCGAAAGCCCTCAAAAACACCGATTTCAAAGTTTATAGTTTCTCGCAGTTTTTCACAGCTTTATAAAAGCTGTGAAAATAACATATAGTTATGAAATCTATATTCATAACTTTCTCGTTTTAAATCCGTTTTTCGAGTTCTTTATATGTACGAAATCGTGTCGAGATAATCTCTCATAATGCTATGTTTATAAATTGTATAAAAATGTGAGCAGAAACAGTGAATATAAACTGTTTTATATAAAAATACTTTTATATAAATTTAATTACCGAAATCTCTTAAAATTCACATCTCCTTTGTTATAGCTCCGTTTTTCAAGTTTTTATATATTTGGAATCGTCTTGAAACGTAATATTTTAATATTAGGTTTATACTTTGAATAAAAATTTGTGCTAATCCAGAATATATAAACTGTTTGAATTATATATTTATAAAACTTGTTTTTATAAATTTTACCAAGATTTAATTATTATAAGTCCTTTAACTTGTCCAAGACAACAATATGTGTATAATTAAAGTCCTCCAATTAAGATCCAATATCCAAATAAAATTTCTAAATAATTATTTATTTATAAACTATAGAAATGAATTTGTAATAATTAATTCAACAATTGATTATATAAATTGTCCAATACTTGTAATATACCTAATAAAATATGATTTTGCATTCTAACTTATTTTAAACATCTTTTCACCATGATTATGTATTTTCTTGATTATGTATAAACTTGTTTTATATTATAAACTTTATAAAATAATAACTAGATGGTGATTTAACAATATAACAATTATGTATGGAATAATTATGAAAGTGTAGGGATTATGATAGACCTTATGTGAATGAATGGAAGAAGAGATGAACACAATCAAACCCTTATCTTCAACCCAAAATCCTTATGATAAAACCTTTGTTTTTATCTTGAAAATCCTAATTCGTTTTCTTGTAAACCCTTGATTTTATGAAACCATAGCTTTGAAATACCCTTGATATATCTTAGATGTCAACCCTAAACACCCTTGTATACTTGTATTGTTGTAGAAATGAGACTTATGAAATTTATTTAGCACCCTAATTGAGCCGTGAGTTTTAGTAAGAAAACAAGAGAGAAAAGTTTAATTTTTACAAGTAATGAGAGTGTGTGAATGAGGCTTGCATTAGGCTTGTATTTATAGTCAAAATATCTAGATACCATCTTGGCAAAACCATGGACTTAGAAGTGGTTTAAGCATAAGTGCTCTCCTCATCCCTATGTGAATTAGAAGTGACACTGTGTAAGGATGTAGTACTTAAGCACATGGTAATTTCAAAGATGTATTTTGAATATCATTTGTGTTGATTAAGGGTGTGACCGGCCCTATGGTGTTATTTGTGTAGAAATGAAATAATTTTTGAATATTATGTATAATGGTGGGTATTTGTTGAAGTATAGATGGGTATTAGTGCTTCTATGCTTGCATAAACGTAATTTATTGTGAAACGTAAATATTTTACGTAACCAATAAAAATAAAATATGAAAAGTTAATTATTATTTTCATAAAAATAATATAACACTTGTTTGATGTCGGTTTACATTGATTGTAGATTTTTCGTTTACGCGAGTTAACTAAACGTTGAAAATTAAAAGTAAACGCGTAAAAGTTTAAAATAAATAGTAGAATATTTATTGACGTAGAATGATGTGAAAATGTGAATTGTTACACATCCTACTTCATCTTCAAGTTCTTTGATCCCTGATCTACAACATCAATTGTATTTGCAAATGAGGGATGATGAACAAGCACAACATGTTGATCTTGCTGTATGGATTGCAATGAAGTACAAGTACGAGAAACCTTCTTATCATGTTGAACCATGCAGAACTGATGCTTTTCGCAGACAAGATCATGAATATCATCATGACGATGATGCTCGCCCTGAGGGGAAGAGTAATGCGAAAATGCAAAGAACGCCTGAGAAAGGTAAGTCTGTAGTGGGTCAATTGTCATCGCAGAATACAAAAGGGTCATATTAGACAGAATCATCTACTCAAGAATAGCAACAAGAGTATGATCCATGGTCTGAGGATCAAGGAATTAATGATGATGAAGTACCATATGAGGAAGTGATACCAGAGTTTTTAGTAGAGTCATGGATTCTAACTTTTTATGATAAAAAACATATGCAAGATGCTCTTGATGACATGATGAGAAGCAGATGTAATTCATGAGAAGAACATGCTTATCATCCTGATCAAATGAAGATATATATGGAAAGACAGATAGTTTGGGAAAGCAAAACATAAGAGTTGACTGAACAATTCCAGTTGATCCATCTCCAGCAAACCAAGGGTGTGAAAGAAATCTAAATGCTCTACCTAGGTATTTGTATAACAAAGATCTCTTTTATTTGAAGTATGCGAATTCTGAGAAAAGGAAGTATGTTCTATCACTGCACAAGATACATGTTATTTCCTTTCTATAAAATGACCTTGAAGAGCTTAAGTCCATGTGGGTAAGAAAAGTTATAAAAAGGTTTAATAGGCAAGCACGGTATGCTGTTGAACATTAGAAGCATTTGTGGGCTAAGATTTCTTACAACCAAGGGCATTTAGCAACTAGACTAAATCCTGAAGATGTCTACTCAGATCATAAAATTGTAGAGGTTAATTAGATTTCGGTATGATCAAGGTCATGGGCAAGAATTTCCGAAGGAGATTATTGTTAGAAGAGCTGATGGTGAGATGAGTTCCTTCTCAAAGTCAGATTACAAGTAGTTAAACAAGAATGATATTGAAGACTTGTATCTGATGTGCTTAAATGTGAAGATTGAACATCTGAAGAATGAGTTACTCAAGTCATTGATCGTCTTTACCAGAAGCAGTGTAATCTAGGAAAGAGTTCATGATTATCAACTTGGAATGGAAATCTACCAAACCAAAGTCAACCTTACTACACCGAAACTCACATTTCCTGGTATTAAAGAAAAGACACCCTATTTAATCACAACGCTTCCTTTTGTTGGTTTGATATATGAGAATAGCAAGAAGAGAAATAGAATTATGGACATTGATGAGATATCAAAGTTCTGTGATGCAACTTTGAAGATGGTGTTAGAGAAAGTGAAAAGGATTAACATAGATGTGAAGCATGGTTATGCAAATCTAGTTCTTAGTAATACAGATGCAGATTTGATGAGGTTTTATGAAGAATACATTCAAGATCGTTTGAAGCATCGAGATCAAATGAGACGATGGAAAAGTTATGTGAATGGAAGACCACTTCGACTAAGGAATGAACGCCCATAATAATCAACCCTTGGGGGAGATTCTGAGGAATGAAAAGTGTCTATTATTAGATACTTAAGTTGTCTTATTTATTTTGTAATAGTTTTAGTTATGTTTTACTCTTATTAGAAATGTAATAAGGTTTAATGAGCTAAATGATCAAAAGTAGCTCATTAAACACCCTTAGTTAGTAGAAGTAGAGAATAAGTCATAGTGTTAGTCAACACATAAGTACCTTCCCTTAGAAGGGAAGGTAAGTAAGTGAGTCATTTGTAACCACCAACCTCTATCATCCTCTACTTCTTTTTAATACATTTTCCTTTTACATTTGAAACTTACTTCCTCTCCTTCAATCTCTATGATCCTAAACATTTACTAAGTGTGACACAATATCATAAATTGAGACCTAACAGTATTTTGATTTCCACTCACTTTGTGAAGGAAATAGAGTATTGCCAAAATTTCTCTGCCTAATTTTTTTTGCTGGGGTATAAATTAAAAACTCACGTGAGATCCACATGACACAAACTAAGTTGAAAGTCTCCACTGCCCCTAGGTCTTTTGGCGATTTAGGGAACCACTGCATTCTTGTTGCCATTCACTCATTTTTGGCCATGGCTAATCCTCTTCTATCTTGACCGTCACTTTTCTCACCTCATCCATCTTTTTCACTTCCCCATTCACATGAAATCATCCATGACTCCAACCCTAGCCTTACAATTTGGGTGGTTTTGTAGACTATTGTGATGACATCAAATAAGGTCATAATATTAGCATCATTTATCCCACTAATATTGCTTGTTTTATAATGTTTTATATGAGATTTGGTACTTAATCATTTATATTTGTTAATCTCAGTAAATATCAAGCAATTAGAGAAATATAGAACAAAGGACGTGTTTTTGAGCTAAAACAATAAATTCAAGAAGTCTACTGTTCTTGACACTTAATACGCCGTATTATTCTAGATCCTATACGTCGTATCAAAAGACTTAGATGAATTAAAGACCATTGCCTGACTTTGAAGAATATGCTATATCCAATTCATCAGATACGCCGTATATGAAACCTTAGTCTACATTCAATGTAACATGATCTCAAGCCTATACTCCGTATCCAACACATCATATACGCCGTATAAGGAAGTCAATCATCAAATATTCCAGTAGATTCAAGCGTGGATCCCACTCCAAGTAATTGGATACGCCGTACTAAACCCCTTAAATACGGCTTATCGGGCATTTTTCAAAGGTTATAAATACCAAACCCTAAAATAAATTTTAGTATTTAAGTGGAGCCCTAAACCATCAATTCGACTAAGAGACGTTTATAGAAGCAGAAAAGGTCAGCAAAGAGCCTCAAGATTATAGGGAAACTCTTGTAATCTTTGCATAACCCAATACGCGTTCGGTTATCATTCTTTTACGTTGATCGTTCATATATGAAACCGTGTGTACTTTTACAATGACTATCGGCTGATACCTTTAGGTATCAGCCATGTTTATGAAAGTTTAATGTTTGGTTTATCTATCTTGATTATTTATTACTTGTTGCATGTTAATTATGTTTATCACATGATACTTGTTTATGTTTAATTATGTGTTTAATCTATCATTCAACTGGATCTAGTAATATGGACCAAGTAGAGCTAGAGTCTGGGATAGAACTTCATATAGCTTATGTATACCTTGGAATCATACGATTATGAATTAAAAGTCCTTGAGTGCCTCCCTAGGTTAAAGAGTGGTAGACTAAGTGGTGACTTAGGATTACAAACAACATTCTGTGGCTTTGCTTTGGGTCACGATGGACTGTAGACTACCAAGTGCATGTATGTGATTAAACATAAGTGGGTAAAGTCTCGATGAGCTAGGTTTTGATATTCACCAGTATTGACTCCTAAGATAGATTATAATTAATGGATGTATGCTTATGAGACGTTCATTAATTGTGTTAGTATTAATTGAATAACCTTTAGCGAGAAGAACCACCTAAACCTTACGAATGATATAACACCAACATAGTAATACAATCATTGCACCTTAGACAAAACCAGCATTTTATCGGATTAACCATGGCTGATATGTTTTCCTTATATTTGTGCTAGACCGTTTCTCTATCGTTTGTTATCTTCTTGTGTGTGTTTACTGCTTTACTTGTCATCAACTTAAGAATAGAACAACCAAAACAGTGCCAGTCTCTCAGGCTAAACCCCCTCCCCCCTTTGTAACGTTAGTTTAGGTTTAGATAGATAGAATTAAATAGGACTAACTTAGATCACTAAAATACTGGTAGACATAAGAATTAACGTTCTCGCTCTTAGTAATCGACACCCTACTTACCAACGAAGCTACAACTGATCGGGTACACTGCCTGTTAGTATTGTTTTAGGTAAAGTCGGCAAAATATAAATAGTAAAACTTGATAACATAAATTACCTACGCATAATGACACATCAAGTTTTTGGCACCGTTGCCGGGGAGTGAAATTATTTAAATCTTTTGTTTTCTAGTATTTTAGCTTAGTTTTTGTGTGTTTGTCTGCATTGTATAATTTTGCATATTTGTGTGTTTGATTTATTTTTCTGCATTATTTTACCTCGCTGTTATTGTTCTGGTCAAATTCAGGATACAGCGTATTCATATCATTGAATACGGTGTATCCACCTTTCGAAACTAATACCTTGTGTTGATCCCAATCCTTGATCGATTCCTTAGGTTTTCTAAGGTTAAATTACCTTGGATAAATCCAAAATAACTTGTTGTAGAAACTTTGTATGTACACTAAAGTGTATGCGGAATCTACACCTTAATACCTAGAAGTATTATGAATAAAACAGTAATCGTGTATAAACAAAGATATAACTAAATGCTCCAATATTATTAGATCAATAATACGAGTACTCTTCACTAGTACTAGGGTTTACAAACTTGAAGCTTTTTTGAATTGACTTGACAACTATGAAACCTTATGAACTTGTATCTCAACTAATGCCCTAGGACCTCCTTTTATAGACTAAGGAGTCCTAGTCGGCTTACAATATATTCCTAAGATATCATAATCTTTTCTAAACATAAACGTAATCTCTTAAACAAATACATTATGTATATCTTGTACAAAAATATCTCAATACTTATCTTCACAAGTATTCTTGTTCTCTAAACTATCTTTATCTCTTTAAATCAGTCATTTATCCTTTAAACAGTAGTAAGTCACTCTAGCAATTGTATTTCTGAAGACTAAACTTTTTCACCAGCAGTAGTAGACTAATAAACTTAAGCAGTACGTAGTATCATTAGTACTGCCGTACTTATATATACTTCAGTAGTTAAATGTACTAGCATCTGAACATTACTACTTGCTGAGCACTAATACTTAGTTATATTTAGTCTTCAACTCGGAGCTGTACTTGACTTTAAACTAACAGCAGTAACTTTTATACTCATATAGTAATAATTTTATCACTAACAACAGTAACCTATAAATACAGTGGTATACTTTATACTAACAGTATTAACTACTTAGGCATAATTTCCATTATGTACCTGAGCAGTGACTCTAAGAATCCTGATGTCTGTTAGTCCCAACATCCTCCCCTAATCTTTTATTTTTCTTATGATCTTTAAGTTTCTTTGTTAAAAGTCTTCATCAGTATCAGGAAGATGCATTCAAACCTTTTATTGACCCTTTTGCTGCTTTACCATCAGCTTGAGTAGTTGATAGCACATCTCATTAAAATAATCAGTTTGAAGTTTCTTGTTTAGCATATTTGTGATTGTTATTGGTGTGAGGGGGTATCTCTTTTTTAACTCAACATAATGAATGTGCACATTTCTAAATACTTACAAAGTGCACGTCCACATGATTCATACAGTTCCCAATATATAACTGTATATCCCTGAGATTTCATCACATACATCACTCTGCTGTCTGGTTCAAACATGACTTTTAAATCTCCCTACAACACTCTTTCATGTTCATCTTCATGCCTTGTATCACCATGCTTTGTTTTGACTAACTTCCAAAGAGTCTCCAAGTCTTCTCTGTCAATATCTTGAAGCATCCTAATCATTGAAGAATATCTCTTAGAACTTCCATCTGCTCTTATCAATTGATAATGTACCATTATTCCTTCTTTAAGAAGCTTGTATTCAACAATCACAGGTGGTTTGGTAGCAAGTGGTATAACATCAATTGCTATTTCATCATCTTTGACTATCACCAAATGCTTTTTCAGCTCAGCTTCATCATCTACTTCAACTTCTTCATGCTCATCAGTCTCTTTATCATCTTATATTCTTTGTCTCTTTAAAGATTCTTGTTGTTTCTCTTTCCCTGCTCTTTTCTTACCAAGCATCTTCTTTCTGCTGCTTTTAGCTTTCTCCTCACTACTTTCTGCCTTCTTTGACTTATTAGATTCCAGTTCATCCTCTGTACCTTTAGAACTTTCTTCTGTTCCCTTTTTGCTTTTAACTACCTCAGAATCCATAGGTATAAAAGTATTTACTCTCCTCATTTCATTATCAAACAACTTCTGGATTTCTTCATAGCTCTTGCTCTTCAACTGATTATGTTTGTATCCACCTATGTTTTTAAGATAGGTAGACATTAGATTCCTCTTTTGAGAGTTAGTGGGTGGCTTACTTTTTTCTCTTCAACTCTAAGCATTGCAAAGTGTTTCTTTCTTTTGTTCATAAGCTCTACAAACAGTCTTGATCTTTCTTCAATAGTTATCTCTCCTTGTTCTCTGTGTTGCCTCTGAGCTACTCAAAATTACCTCCTTCATTGCTTGTGATTATCTACATGGCTCATCAATGTTATTGTTGGCTTTTCTTCCTTTTTTCTTTGCAAATCCTTTCTTCTTTATAAGTTCTAACCTCCAACTGTAGCTCTGACGATTTCTTGCCAATCTTCACCAAGAGCAACTTCATCTTTTCTTTTTCTAGAGGAACCTTCAGGCTTCATTCATGATTGATTAGCCTTTGTCTTTAATCATTTGAAGGTTGTGATCTTATGGAGTTCTGAATTCCACTTGGATTATGTTAATAGCAAACACTCTTGCCTTGGGTTTGTAGTTGTTGTTGTGTGTTTTAGCTGCTATATTGAGTAGTTAGTTAGTAACAACTTTAGGTTTAGCTGCTTTGATTTGAATAAGTGTTTGAGCCAAAGTGATTTCTTCAATAGTTGTAGGAGCAACACTACCTTCAACACTAGTATCTACCTCTCTTTCCTTTACACTCTGCTCTTGATTGTCACCAACTGGCATATCCACATTTACTTCATCACCATGAAGATCATTTATATCAAAACATGTATGATAATTGACCTCCCCTAGGTATCATCAACTAAAGAACATCAGCATCCTTTATCAATGTATACTATACTCCTCCCCTGTTTGGATGCATCTTCATGATCACCCAAACTCTCCTGATCTTCAGAGGATTCAACTCTCCTAGACATACCAACTTTCTTTAGTCTTTTCAAACCTATCGCTCTTGACTTCTTTTTCTTTTCCAACCTTTGGACCCTCTTCTTTAAATCAGCAATCTCCTTTGCTTGAGCATCCTTTGCCTTCTCTAAATCAAGAACCTGTTTTTACAAATTAGTACACGCAAGCATCAATTCAGATAGTTGCATGTTATCCTCACCACTAAGAGGTGGATCATTGGAAGGTGTAGGAACACTGTCACCTTGTTGTAGCTCCTCTTGAGTAATTGCAGCGTCCTTCCTTTGTTTCCTCCTGGACTGTTTCTTCTGAGATCTAAAGGATGATGGTTGAGTAGTAATGGGTATTTGAAGAGAATCAACAGGAATTCTTGAATTAACACCCTCATCTTGAGTAGGTTGAACCATCATTGTTTCAAACAAAGGTGTTATCCTCCTAGAAAAATCCTTTCCTTCTCTTTTCATATTGGCAAAGATTTTCTTTGTGTGTGAAAGGTTAACAAAAATCTTCTTATGATGTGACATATCACCAAGCTGTTGATTAATGAAAACTTGTAAAAATCATGGATACATCAAAAATTTAATCCCTCCATCTAAGTGTTTCACCATAGCATCAAAAATGTACTTAGATAGATTAAAATTTTGATTTGTAGCCAAGCATATGATTAAAGAAGCCATTGTACTACTGAATTCATTCCATGCAGTAGATTTGGCACTAAGGCATTGGGTAATGGTATGAATTAAGAACTTTCATTACGGAGAAAAGAAAGCTTTATAAAATGTAAGCTTTTAAGAAGGTTTTCCATACCCCATTCGTGCTAGTTCTTCAAAAATTGTAGCAGTTGGCAAGCAATCAATACCTCCTGCATCTTCTAAGTGAAGATCACTTCTAATGCTTGTCTCCATAAGGATCACCTTCTTCTTATCAATTAGGGCTTGTATCTGACGTTCACCATTAACCGTTTTTGCCCTTGCGGTTGCCCAGAACTGTTCAATGCAAGACGTGTAGATAGTAGGATTGACAGTCAATGCATAACGAATCTGATTAGCATTCAGAAAATCAAGAATGTGACCATGTTGTGAGTATCAACAAAAGTTAGAGTTGACATTGTGTTGTGTTTTGATGATCAAAGATGAAATTGAGTTAGGGTTTATGGTTAGAGAGTGTTTGAATGATTGACAATGAAATGGAGTTAGGTTTTACATTTAGAGAGTGTTTGAATGATTGAAATCGAATAAAAGAATCGAAATGAAACACCGAATTCTAAGTATCTATAAATCGCACCCTCAGCAGGCATATAACTTGAACTGGCAGCAATACCAGATGCCATAACAGTAGTAAAGTAACTCGCAACAGTAATCTTAACAGCAATCAACGTAAGCTTTAGCTGCATAAATGTATACCACAGTTAAAACATTATGCTTTAGCACATTAAGTATATTACTCATAATTAACAGCATTAAGTTTGAGTTACTAGCATTAACATCAATTTCTTTCCAAAAAGGACTTCTATCATCAATGAATTCTTCTTACAAGCTCTCTTTCTATTTTTTTTAAACTCACTGAATCTCTCATTTCTTTTGGCTCACCAAATCACTCTTTCTGTTTTTATGCACACATCTCTCTTTCTATTTTTTTGCTCATAATTTCTCTCTTTTCTTTTCTCCCTCCACCATGCACACAGTTTTTGTACAATTTGCCATCAATTCCAATAGTTTCATACTGTCCTCCCCACTTCCAAGTGTGTAACCTCATTTGAGAAGGGTGGATTTTATTAAAAAAATATGGTGGAAACTAATTATTTTAGATTAGTCTCAAACCTAGTTTGAGCATCTACACCCCCCAATATGGTATCTTGGCACCTGGGACCACTACCTGAACCAATTCCCTAAGGACTTGATCCATTAAGTGTTGCCATAGATTGGGTCTTATTGATGTTACCACTTTCCTGCTCTGCTTCTAAGCTAGAAGCAGTAGTGGCAGCCCTTTCCATTCTGTCACCCAACTCCTTATGGACAGCCTCATCACCAACCTTTTTCAGGGGGACCACCAGACTGAGGTACCTTAGTGTCCCGACCTCTTTTTGACTTGCCTGACAGTTTTAATCATGACTAACAGTTTTAACTAGCAGTCTTAAGTATAACTAGCAGTACTAATTATACTTAGCAGTATTAATATATTCCTTAACAGTTTTAACTTTGTCTTTAATAATTATACAACAACATGCCTCTATTCATCACAAGCACACTAGAAACGACTAGATAGACATGTGAGAATTCATGAGGATCCATATTTATGCATAACCCATGAATAAAAGTTAAGAACTGTTAAACCTCCCCTCAAACAATACTTCAGAGGTCAGCAATCAGCAGTATCTCTTATAGCAAACTTCACAATTGGTATCAAATTTAATCATACCGCTTGCTTATCCTGCAAGTGTTAGTCCAAAACCAAGAAAAACACAATCCAAAGCATTTTCTTGTTTAGCAGTATTAATTTTAACTAGCATTTTTAACTAACAGTATTAAGTTTGACTTACAGTACTAGTTATACTTAGCAGTACTAATGGATACAACTAACAGTACTAATCCTTTATAAAACTTTACAAAGACATAAAGAGATTTAAACATTAAGGATTAAGCATTCTAATACTTGAGACCAAGTACTAAAACCTTCCAGCATCAAACCTTTTGTAAGAAGATCTCAACAGTATGTTCACTATCAATTTTAAACCATTTGAATAACTTTTAGCACTTGCAATCTCTTATAAAATGATGTTTAATCTCTATATGTTTTGTTTTAGAACGTTGAACAGGATTTTCAATAATGCAGATAGTATTGTTTATTATCAATGTGAAGCATATGTATTTATGAACATTATACCCATTAATCAAGCAATTGGTTTTGAATACCAAAGTACTTGTGCCACAGCAACTAGCATCAGCACATATTCCAGCTTCAGTAGTAGATGTGTCACCACAGTTTGCTTCTTGCACTGCCAAGATATCAACCTGTTTCCCAAAAACTGACAACCTCTAGTTGTTGACTTCCTATCTTGGAGTGGCACCTAGCATAGTCACTATTATAAAGCAACTAGTTTAAATGGAGAATCTCTAGAATACCAAAGGCCTAAAGTTGGTTTGCCTTTCAAATATCTAAAAATTCTCTTTACAGCTAGGAGATGTGATGTCTTTGGAGTAACTTGGAATCTGGCACATGCACATACTGCAAACATGATATCTGGTCTAGATGTTGTAAGATACATCAAGGACCCAATCATAGATCTATAGAGATGTACATCAACATTATTAGCATCTCCATCTTTAACTAAAGGCTTTTCTAAATCAACTGGAGAAGAAGCAAACTTTACATCAGTATAGTTGAATTTCTTCTAAATCTCATCTACATATTTATCCTGACTGATAAATATTCCATCTTCCTTCTGTTGTACTTGTAATCCTAGAAAGAAAGTAAGTTCTCCCATAGAACTCATATGAAACTTATCCTTCATAAGCTTCTCAAATCCAGTACACAGTTCCTTGTTTGTAGAGCCAAAGATAATGTCATCAACATAGACCTGTACAAGTAAAATATCTCCTTTTTGCTTCTTGATAAATAATGTCTGATCTATCTTCCCTCTTTTAAACCCATTGCCCAACAGATAGTTAGCCAAGGTTTCATACCATGCTCTTGGTGCTTGATGCAACCCATAAAGTGCCTTGACCACCTTATAAACTTTGTCTAGATTGTCAGGATCTTTAAATACTGATAGTTGAGTAACATAAACCTCTTCCTCAATAGTTCCATATAAGAATGCACTCTTCACATCCATTTGATATACCAAAAAACCCATAAAAGAAGCATAGTCTAAAAATAATCTTATTGCCTTAATTTTTGCCACACGAGCAAAAACTTCTTCATAGTCTATACCTTCTTCTTATCTATGACCCTATACAACCAACCTTGCTTATTCGTAATCATAATCCCTCTTTCCATCTTTCTTGTTTCTGAAGACCAATTTTTTTTCCAATGGAACCTCTTGCCCAATAGGCTACATCCTTAAGTATCCAAACCTAGTTGGATTTTGTAGCCTCAATTTTATGAGTCAATAAAGGAACTCGTTCCCGTTGTCAATTACCACACTTCGGGGAATTGTTAGCCTTAATTTATTAGAGTCGAACAAGAAGTTGGTCCACTACTTACGAGGAGCATCGGTCTTTAATTAGTTAATGTTGTTAAATAAGATAATAACGAATCGGGCTCGGATAATCTAATATTGTATAATGTTTTCGTGTTTAATCCCAACAAAACCCGAGCCCGGTCCTAGTTAAATATCCCGCGCGTCACTTTTAAGTGTGGGTAATAAGGAACTTTACCACTTAAAAAGTTTAGTTGTTTTCCTTTCAGTTCAATTTCGTGATCTAGATGTATGAAGTGAAGTGTTAACGGGTTCCTACAATTGGCATCAGATCTAACGTTGAGATTCGGGTTGATTCGTTTGGTTCAACACTATCAAATTCTGTTTAGGGTCAAAAAGAAGTCAAAAAGAAAAAAATCAAACCCGGATTTTTGTGCATAAAGATTGTGAATGTTTATGTTATATAAGCAAGAACTAGGCATAAATGGTAGCTAATTGTACAAGAGAAATCAAGTTAAAAAAGGTCAAAAAGGGTGTATTTTTAGGCGATTTTTGGATAAGAGAAAAGTCGTGAAATTTCGTCGTTGCGTTTTGACTCTCTGGCAAAGTTCTTGTTGCGTTTTGATTTCTTCTTGTTGCGTTTTGATTTCTTCTTGTTGCGTTTTGATTTTCTTCTTGTTGCGTTTTGATTTTTTTTATTGCGTTTTGATTTTTTAAAGTTGCGTTCTGATTTTTTTAAATTGCGTTTTGATTTTTAAAGTTGCGTTTTTGATTTTTTAAAGTTGCGTTTTGATTTTTTCTGCGTTTTGATTTTTTCTTGCGTTTTGATTTTTTTTGGGTTGGTATTGCGTTTTGCTACTACGTTTTAGGTACATTGAAGACTTTTATATACTGAATCTAAACGTTATGCTGCCTAAATTTCGAGAAATCATTTGACATTACTTGGACTTCAAAAGACGAGAACTACGTTTGCGTCAAATAACATTGCGTTTTGGTGTACACTACTCGTTTTGGTTAAAAGATAGCTCTGCGTTTTGTCTAGAAATCTTGTGTAAAGAAAAGGGTTTCAGTAAAATAGCCATAACTTTTGATCCGTAAGTCCGTTTCAGGCCCGTGACCTCTCAAATCGAAGAGAAAAACGAGACGGATTATGTTGTACCCATCCTTTAGCTGGTTACGGATTTTTAGAGGCCCAAAACCCTCGTTTACTATGAGTTATTGACATTTTTCATTTTTTTGGAATTTGTGTTAGACTTGTTTTTGTTCAAGCTTTACGGACCATCTGTATTTTTAGGCCCTTTCAGATTGGTTGAGCCTATATAAAACAATCTGCTGTAACCCTAGCCAGACAATTATACTGATTTTATTATATACAATGAAATCATTGGCCTCTGATACTCGATCAAAACGATTCACGGTTTTTTCTATGATTTTGTAAATCCCGATAATGCATTTATCTGATATTAAACATATACTGTGTAAAATCCCCGTGAACGTGAATTGCTTACAAGACCACAATCTCAATCACATCATATCCACTAAAGATCCAACAAATCTTTTACACTTCATAATTCACGATAAAATGGAAAACAAAGATACCTTATTTTCGTGTTCAGATTCGGAAAAACAACAAATGCAACTAATTCAAGACAAATCAAAAGAAAGTTGCATGGTATCTTTTTAACAACTTCATTCACACCTCAAGTGTCTTTCAAACAACGAATTAAAAGAAACTCAAATCGAATATGGATTCAAACGCGCATTTACAACACTTTTTGGTCGAGATCTAGAGACTTTCACGGGCACAATGTTCCTGTACATGATCAACTACAAATGCAAACTTGAGACAACTAAGATTTTCAAGAGATTGGATTCATGTCGCTTTTAAAGTACTCCATACACAGTTTCAGATGTTCATCAAGTCACGGTTTTATTTGGATGATGAATATGTTGACATGACACGCAACAAATTCCTACAATACACAGCGGACTCGATATTCCGGATTACCTGTGACACACTGATCCAACACATGTAATCTGTTAAGAAGTGATTGGTGAAAGAGCAACAACATAAAATGAAGTATGAAGCAGGGTGAATGAAAGACAACTCCATGACACAGAGTAAAAGACTTATACGAGTAATGCATTGGATTGCTAGTTCAGTTAATCATTGAAAGCAATGGGACATAATCAAAAGAGGGCAGGAACAACTAGCAATCAGGGAATGATCACATGTTGATGATGCAGAATCAAGCCCCATATATGATGAAGACAATGTTAGGTATAAATGACTGCTGATGATAATGTATCTGCTATAGGACAACAACATATTGAGCAACCTGAATTCATTAATGAAGGAGAGGTTGACCAGAATGCTGAACAATGTCATGACATATGTCCTTTGCCTGCTAAATTAACTGATGACAAGACAACTGAACTCTCAAATCAATCACTCGAGTCTGAAAATGTTTGTCTCAAAAAGACTGTTGCCCAGTGTCAAAAAGATTTTGCAAAACTCAAGCATATGTATTAATCTGGAAATACAAATGAAATACATTGTTTTAACATCAGGGCAACAAGTCTATTTTTTGAAAGAGAAAAGTATGAAGCCCAGGTTAAAATCACAATCGAGTGTAAGTGAAACAATAAACAATGAATTGGAACATAGTAGTAGGCTAAATTTACTTGCAGAGAATAAGCATTTACATAAAGGAAAAACACATATTGAAATCAGACTTAACAAAGTCTTTTTGATTCTATAAACGACAAACTACACGTGTTCAGACCAAAAACCAGAATGACTCTTTAATGGAACAACTGAACAAAAAGTCTAATGAAAATGCTGATGTACTAGCTCAGATTCAGAAAAAGGGGTTTGCAATTGCAGCATTAAAAAATGAGTTAAGGAAACTAACAGGAAATAGTGTGAATACTAAGTTTGCAAAGCCATCAATTAGGAAAACCGGTTGGACAACCACTCAAAAACCAATCAGTTGTTAGACAACCGACTGCGTTTAAGTCTGAACGACCTAGAATTTCAAAACCACGGTTTGCCTCCCAAGTTGATGTGAACAACGACTTGTCAAAACCAGTCACTACACATCAGTTTGACTAAGAGAAGAGATGCTGCCCCTAGAAAACCTCATTACTTGATAGCTAACTACCCATCAAGGTATAGCCAAAACGACATGTTCATAATCACTACCTAAAGAGGCTAAGAAAAAGGCACAAGAACACTCTAGGAACTCTAGAAATTTTTCTGACTCCAAACATTTTGTTTGCTCGACATGTCAGAAATGTGTCTTTAATGCCAATCATGATTCTTGTGTAATAAAATTCCTGAAAGAAGTCAACTCACGTGCTAAGGTTCCATCCAATAAGACAACAACAAGAAACAAACCCGTAGAGCAAATAAGGGTTGCAACGAAACCAAAAAGACAGATCCCAAAAGGACATAGGTTTTCAATCAAAAAGACTACCACTGTGCATGAGAAAACAAACAATCCTAGATCTTGTCTTAGTGGCAACCAACGGTGTAATAATTCTCAATACTGTTTGTCTTAGATGTGTTCCCAAAGGATGACATTCGCCTCTACACAACAAAGAGGTTGAAAGTGAACCCCTAAATGGTTCAAATGCAAGATATCCCTAACCAATGTAAAGAGAACAAAGCTCTTAATATCAGTGCAGGTACTCTCTTAAGTACATGTACATTGTTCAATCCTACAGAGGAAAGACTCAGAGTTTGGTTGCGGAAAAGAAAGATATCTCAGAAAACAGGGCTTCAAGAAATTTTGATCTGATGATCACAAAATGACGTTTAAACACAGCAGTTCAAGCCTCGGTCATCAATGTCAAATGATGTCTGATCACAACAGTTCAGACCTCGCACCACAACGACAAGAGATGGCGTCTGCTAAAAATAACACTTCAGGCCCCGTTCCTCAATGTTAAAAAGACGTTTGATCGCAGCAATCAAGCACGTCTTCATTGGCAATAGAAGTCTGTTCACATCAGTTCAGGCCTCGTTCTTCATCAAATGACTTCTGATCATAACCGTTCAGAACTCGGAATTCAAGACCACAGCAATGAACAGTCAAGTTCAAAGCTAGTTCCCAAAAGTTGTCCTTAAGCAAACAAGACAGCTACATCACGACAAGAGTTGGTAATTT
The DNA here is from genome assembly GCA_026074375.1 of Tanacetum coccineum. Lineage (NCBI taxonomy): Eukaryota > Viridiplantae > Streptophyta > Magnoliopsida > Asterales > Asteraceae > Tanacetum > Tanacetum coccineum. The sequence goes on along the minus strand of BQNB010004938.1, from coordinate 59,669 downwards.
AACTATTCCACCTTCACATATCAATCATGATGACACTAGGTATATATATACAAATACAAAATCTAAAATATAGACAAATTTTCAAAAAGATTCTTCTCGACATGTCTCTTGGAATCGATAACATTTACGTGCTTAGAAATGTCGATTAACATTGACACGGGTGTGTAAATGAAGTTCGAGCGAGAGTTGCAAATAGTTTCAAAACATGTCATTTCTAATTTTCTAGATGGCTTATGTGCAAATATCAGTACATAACCCGGACTTCAAATAAAGGAAGGTTTATAACTTATCCTCACAACGAGAAAATTAACGTTTCTCGGTCTTGAGCTGTTCTTACAAGACATTCAATGTTTTTAGCTCAAGAAAAAGGATAGTGTACGTATCAGTGCGCTTACCCTTAGCGTTAGAAGAGAAGTCCTCTAACATTTGGTTTTTCAAAAAGTTGAACACAATTTTTCAAGAATTTCTCGATGACAATTCATAATCTTTCAAAATTGTGTGTTCAACACTCCAACCCTCACAATGTTTTCAAAAGACAACAATTTCTCAATTGGTCCTATTTTTGAGGGGGAGTTTTTCGAAAAACAAAGTTTTAATGTTTTTGGATACATCAACAACGACAACTCTTATGTATTCAAAACATTATCAAAATGTTCCAAACCATTCATGCTGATAATATTTTCTCCCCACAGAATTTTCAAGACATATTTTAATCACAAGGTATTTCAAAAACTAAGTGTTTATTATTTAAAATAAGGGGAGAAAATGTAATTAAAATATGATCTATTCGACTCAATGTGCTAAAAAGTAAGAAAAGGTTTTATGGTTCGATCTTACACCCAACAACATCTTAATTTCATGACGATTCTGAAGTCATAAGGTGGTTAGGTTAGGAATCAATCCTATGATCCAACCAGAACCGGAGGATCTACCCAAGGATAATCCAAAGTTAGAAATAGCAGTCCTTAGGTATGATTGGAGATGAATGTATATAGGAATAATGCCGACTAAGATTGAGCTAACACTGGAACAATCACAACAAGGTGTTAGTAATGACGTCCTGGTAAGCATTGAAGGCGTTGAAGAATGAAAAAGAAATGTATGGATAAAGGGTGTAAACAAAGAAGCCCTCCACACAACTTAAGGCAAAAACCGGGTCAATACATATGCTGTCAGAATCACATGTTGATTGCTGACATTGAAAACGACATCATGGACCCAGTGATGCAATGCACAACCCTTCCCAGCCATTCGGGTTTCTCTCAACAGAAACTTGTCTCATTTGTCACGGAGATACACACGTTATCTATTGACATCTCATTCTGAGATCATTGATATTGAATAGGTGGCAATCTGCTCAAGCCTCTGAGTACTAAAATCAAAATGCACTAATCGAGTCTAGAGCCAAGAGATCAATAAAAATCTCGTTAGGACACCTGTTAACAAGAGTCCTACGCAATATCCTTGTGATATTTGTCAGAACATCAGAGTGATACTTTTAGTAGTCACAATGAAGATGGAAATCCTGCTTGAGTTAACCTCAAACAAGCTCTCGGTAGGTGACTTGCGAGATTCTATATGAATAGAATCAAACTTGTGACAACTGGATATCGATTTGGTCCAGTTAATGAATTGACGGTTGATGAATTTTGATAAAAGCTTAAAACTTCTGATGTGTTACAAAAATGCTTTTACAAGTAATATGTTGATTGATTTTCAAATTAATTTTCTCGATTATCACTAACGTAAACCTGCATGTTAAAACGGTGGAGACAATATCCCAATCAACTAAAGTCGATTCATTACCACATATTCATGCTCATTCTACAAAGACAATCTATCATGAAAGCTCAAGATTTAAAGACAAAGACTTCTGCTAACTCTGATTTGACGCTTTCAAGATGAGGCATAGTATGAGAATGTTGGCCAAAGATACAAGATCGCAAGATGGCAAAGACGATAAAGACAATGACAAAGGCTCAAAGTTAAGATCACAAAGCATGAAGGAATAAACCTACAACTAAGAACAAAGAGAAAGACCAAGACCACATTAGCTTAATGACAAAAGCAATCTCATTGATCTCATGAGGGAGTGTCATCAATGAACTCACTTTGGGGGAGATTGTTAGCCTCAAAATATTGAGTCGAACATGAAGTTTGTCCATTATGTATGTTAGTCTCGGTCAATCAATTAGTTAACGTTGTAATAGGAAAGTATCGGGAATCGGGCTCAATAGTTAATCTAATATTGTATATATTTCGGGTTTAATCCTAAGCACAACCCGAGCCCGGGTCCTAGTCAAATATCCCGAACGTCACTTAAACGTGACGGGGTATATATATATCTTTTCCATTTGGAAAAGAAATCTAACTCTTTCATTTCTAAAATATTCTTTCTAATAATATCTTTATTTTCTCTCTAACCTCTCTCTTGTTTCTCTTTCTAAAACCTTCATTTCTTATTCTCTTTTATTCTTCGATTCGTTATATGTTATGAAGTGATAATCGGGATCCTACAGAAAATCAGTCATTTTTGTTAAGCTTTTTCTTAGCTTATTTTTAAGTTTTAGTAAAAAATTCATTTATTAAAGTTTCTTAGTTTTGCTTATTTTAAAGCTATGTCGCCTTATATAAACCTTTTACTAATAATGAACCAGGCCAATTTAAAAGAGGGTTTTATAAATAATATTAGCTATTAATAATGAAACCATTGCCTAGTACCACTGGTTTCATCTATGGCCCTAAAACCACAACCTGGAGGTCATGGTTTCGAACCATGCAAGAGGGTTATTATCCCCTCTACCACATCAGCAGCTGACGTGGCAGCTGACGTGGTATGCCACGTGACAGCCTGACCCCGTTAACCCAACCGTTGAATGGCGGTCAACCATCGTTGACTGGTGGTGGTCTGGCTGTGGTTCAACGGTGGTCCACGGTGGTCCGCCACCGTTGACCATCGTTGGCCACCATTGACCGCCACTGTTGACCGTCATTGGCCACCGTTGACCGGTGGTCCGACGGTTACTCCGTTGACTTTTGCCGGAAACAGTAATCAAGGCCATAGATGGCACCAAATCACAGGTGACACATGGCAATCTAGTCATTGGTACAAAGTACTGTTCATGAAGGGGTGCAGTACGAGGTTTCGTGGTCAGTAACAAGGGTTTAGAAGACAGCAGGGTCAGTACGAGGTTCGGATTTCGAGTATTCTTGAAGCTGACGTGGCGAGCAGTGATTGGTAGATCCAGCTGGCGTACGAGGTACGCAATTCCATGCCAATCATTGGCAATTAAGTCTGTACGAGGAAGCTTCATAGAAATTGCATACACACGCTCCTCCACGCGAGTCCAAATCTGGAATACAGAACTATATGCCCCTAATCGGAAGCTCACTTATTGTACAAAAAGTTTGGCCACCTGAAAAGACGAAATTGCCCTCCACCACTACTTGGGCTATAAAACTAGACGCATAGTAGCAGTTTGAAGTGTTAGATTTTTAGTTTATTTTCACATACTTAGGAGTAGGTTAGATTTAGAAGTAGAATAGTGGTAGCTTATTTTAGCTTATTATTGTAAAAGCTTTTTAGCTTATTTCCAACTTATTGTCTTGGCTTATTTTAATTAATGAAGATGCTTTTTGGTAAAGCTTGGTGTTTTCTTTAGCTTATTATTTATGCTTATTCTCTTGTCTTTTTCTTATTTCTTTTTAGTCTATTTCCAAATAAGCTCTTTCTTATAGATTATTTTTGGATCCGATCTCTTAAGCTTATATTCTAATAAGCTACTTCCATAGCTTATTTAGACTAACTTATTTTATAGTTTTTTCGATTTAAATCTTTTCGAGTTAGCTTCTTCTAGCTTATTTCGATGCTAGTTTCTAGCTTAACTAGTTTTTTTATCTTATTTTTCCAAAACCTTTTAATTTAGTTTCTTTAGTCTTATTGAAATAGTTTAATCATTTAGATCTACCAGCTTTAGCTTTTCTATTTCAAAATACTTAATATTCTAAAATTAAAGGTTTTAGCTTATAGCTTATTCATATTGTTTAACCGTTGTTTGAATTGTGATTTGATGGAAACTCATTCTACCTCTTTGGCGTGGAGCTTAAGGGTCTAATAAGCTTATTTCTTAGATAAAGTTTTAAGCTTTTTTAAGTCTTTATCTAGCTAATTAGTGAATAAAGTTCATACCTTTACTAGCTAATTAGTTATTTAGATGTTAATCAAGTTTTAAGCTTTATATTTTAAATAAGTTTATTAGATCGGGTGGTTTTGTATTCGATTCGGTTCATCATACGATTCTATCCTCTCTCTCTTTTTAATTTTAGTAGTTTAGATTTATTTAGCGTATAATGATTATGTTTGCTATTAGGTTGATTATATGCCTTAGGTTGGTAGATTTTATATTGCTTGTTAAGACGATAAATTGGTTTAGGGTGAATTAAGTGTGATTAAAATAAAAAAGAAAATATGATTAGTGATTTTTATATTTACTTAGATTATTGTTTTGTTATTCCGAGCGGTAAAGGCAAAATCCGTAGAATAATTAGGAATTAATTTAGTAATCAATATCTAATAAAGTTGTTTTCAATAAAGCAACGCTGTAGAATGATAATGTTGTTAGAAAAGATATTGATTCATCTATAAGGAAACTTAATTGTATATTTAATTCACACTAAGGAATCTTAATCAATTCACAAGCAAGCATATCCGTATATTATATACGTTCTTTCGTTTATTTCACATTGCTATTATTACAGTTTTCTCTGTTTATTGTTACTAAATTTTTTAGTTTAAAACCAAAACCAAAATATTCGAATCAATCATCAAACAGTAACACTTTTGGTGATTTCAAATTCAACTCCGATGGGACACCACATCCGGATGTTTTAACTATACGTTCCTAAAAAATTGTTAATCCAACGTGATTACTATATATTATATTACTCGACCAGTCTTTCGGGACGAATCAATTTTTGGCGCCATTGCCGGGGAGATGTGTACAATCTACACGTGGTGTTTGAAGTTAGTGCCTTTGATATGTGAGAAATCATCATATCATTTCTATACAAAAATGGCCCTAAATGATTAAAAAATGCAAATTATGCTTGTATTGTGGTATTTTGGTCATTAGTGAATGTGTAGGTACAACGGAAATTGAAAGATCAACAAGAAACGGTCAAAGACAGACCAAACCCGGACACGAGAACGGATAGAGTGCAAAAAGCCGAAGGATTTCAACATTGCTCGCTCAAATCGAACTCTTGTCAACCTTTGTCTACCACAAGAAACAAAACCTTAAAAATACTACAAAAGCCCTTAATGGTTAAAACCATTATTTCACTTAGGCGAACCCGTAGAACCTAACAGCCGTATAATGTCCTGGGGGTGATGAGAGGAAGTATAAGTGGGCCTAGACGTGCGATATAGAGTAGTCAATTCTTGAGGGAGGGGGTATCGCATAGCAAGCGGCGTGTCAAGCATGGCCGCGGAACAGCTCCTGTGTGGCGACGGGTTGTTAGGGGGTCCATATCTTACGCCGCTGAGAGTCATGTAATACGCCTCAAGCCGCATAGGGAATCAAACTGCTAACCGGACATCCGGATGACCCATTTAAAGACAACAAACAAAAAAAAACCAAGTATATTACTTAAACGCCTCAACTAATGAGCTCTAGGGGGAGGTCGGAACGGGGAGGGGCAGGTCGAGAGGAATCAACAGGGGTCACAGGTTAAGACAAATTCTGTATTCTCTGTGCGAGAATGAAAGACTAGGTGGCGTCAAACTAGTTATCAAATAAACGGGGCACTATTCTCACGCAGTTCTACTCGATCCACAGGGGGAGGTAACCTCACCCAAATTCAAAGGGGTAGATAATGTCGATAAGATGACGTGGCTCAATGATTCTAATACCAAGCTCCACGCTGGCAAAAGGATACGTCATCAAGCTATCTTATTGGTTAAGTCGGGACAAGGGTATGGCACGTGGAGTCAAGGAAACACACAAGGAATGGAAATTTTACACTAAATCCTTTGCTAAAGAAGCACAAGTACTCTGACACACGGATTGCCATGCTGGCAATCCGTGTGCTCACTTATTTGATCCAACGGCTTAAATAAAGGATCCAATGATTGGCATTAAAGGAAGGGACGAGATGAAAGCTTGGAGGAGCATGTTGAGAGACCTAGAAGCTTCTCTCTCAGCTATAAATACAAGCCCTCTTCACTCACAGCAAGATATCTAGGAGTAGGAGTAGTGTAGGTAGTTTAATAGCTTAATTTCAGCTTATTTGTATTTTCTAAATGTAATTTTTTCTTCAAAAACCATGTAATCATTTTCTTATTAATAAAATTTCAATTTACTTTAAATTTGTGTTTTTACCCTAATAAATTTTGTTAAATTTGATAATAAGCTTTAAATAAGTTTAATAAGCTCTGAATAGGCCTGTTATTGTCACTCATTACTCTCACAAGCTCAAATAAGGCATCCACAAAGCTTATTTGAGCTAAATTGATTGGTCAATCAGTTGAAAAAAAAAAGAAATGGAATTTAAGCTTTTGGATGATAAGCTAAATTTTGAAGAGCTTATGGGTATTTAGTAGTGCTTATTAATAAGCTGGGGTTAGGTTTAAAGCTTAAATGTATCTTATTACTCCTATTTGAGCAAGAGTTGAGTAACCAACTTCTTTTTACGCATTTAGCTTTGTTTTCTGTTTAAAATCTATTTGATTATGCTTGTTCATTATCTGCTTATTGTTGGTTAATTTTTGCTTAATATTGCTTAATTATATTGGTAATTTGCTTAATTTGTTCAAATCTTAGTGTAGATCTCTTTTTACATGTTTTTGATATAAAATTGTTAGAAAAACCAAAAAATATATGCATAATCTAGTAGCTTGTAGTTTCTGCTTATTTGATTGATTAAATTTGCTTATAAGGTCTTTGTTAAGCTGTCTACTATCTGGTATTGCTAGTTTGAGCCTTGAATCTAAATTTCATAAGCTAGATATGAGTTTGAGTAATTTTAAGGGGTGTTTGGCTTAAGACAGCACTAACTCAAGTTAGTGTTGTCAAAACGGGAACCCTAAATGGTGATTAAAAACCCTCAATTTCCAAAATTAAACCTAAAATGAATTTTTTACTTTTAATAGACTCTAATTGACTAAAAAGTAAGTTTAAAGAAAACTAGAACAAAAACGGAGTTGAATTGAGCTTAAAATTTTGAAAAATGTGAACGGAAACGAATCCCGTTCTTTAAAATTTGAAATTTTGCAATTTTAACCCTACGAAAGCAAAACTAATTTTCCTAGAAACTATATGATATAAGAAAATTTTCTAAAAAAGAATTATATTTTTTTGATTATTTTTTCTATTTTTTATGATTTTTTAAAGTTTTTAATAAAAATAAATGTTTAAAAATACTAAACTAATTATAAAAATTCTGAAAAAATTATATAAAGTAGCTTGAACTAAAAGGAATCTAGGAAAAATAAGCTCGGGAACACAGCTTATCAAATAAGCTGCGAAATAAGCTAAAACAGCTTATTATACTAATATGCCTAAAACGTGTATAAGAGATAGATAATGCAAAGGTATAACAGATGAGCTATTGTAGCATGATGGTTGTGTGTGTGGGGGATAAAACGCTTGGTGAAGGTAGTAGAGGTCCCGGGTTCGAGCCTTGCTCACCCGGGGTTTCCCACTTCCCAAGTGTTTTAGTTTTTTCCATTTTTTATAACTTTTAAAAATACTTAAAAATAAGCTACTTTTGCAAAACAACTATTTTTATAAACCACAAATAAGCTAAGAAATAGCTAAATAAGACAGAATTGCTTAAACTATACTAAACTAATAAAAAGCTAACTGTTTTGGGCAATTTAAGCACTAATAAGCAAATGAACTATTAAAATAAGCTAAGACAGACTAAAAGCTATATCTAATAAGCACATAAGAGCTAAAATAAGCACAATTGATAAGCTAGAATGACAGAAGAGCTAAAAAGCTTAAAAACACTTAAAATTTTACTCTAGAAAGCAAATAAGCTCAAATAAGCAAATGACAAAACTTAAATAAGCTAAAATGGACTTATACTAACCTAAAAAGCTAAACTAAACCTAAATAAGCCATAACAATAAGCAGATAAGCTAAAATAAAGAAATAAGCACTAATGGTGTAAACTGTTAACAAAACAGCCCCTTAAGGCACCTTTGAGCTTAATTTTAAGCACTCAAATGGAACTTTATGACAATATGGCTTATACCATCTTAAAGCTTATACTATAAGCTTTCTAAAACTACCTTTGAAAAGTATTTTGAAACTCAAATGCTTAATCAAAAACTCAATGAAAACAGCTTATACTCAGAATGCACTAGGTATGACTTTGGCTTTTGAAAATGAAAATGCAGGTTTTTAAAGCTAAAAACAGATATCTAAATAAACTAATTATTGAAAAACAAGTCTAAACTAATAAAAAGTGACCTATAAGCTATTTGTATTTTAAATTTTGAAAACTAATTCCTATTTTAACCCTTTGATTTTTGATTTTGAAAAAGGCTATATTTCCTAAATGTTATCTGATGTAGTGTGCCATGAAATGACCAAAACTAAAAACCTGCAAGCACAGACTACAATACTTGTTTCTACTACTTTTAAAACTCTTAACTGAATGCAAAATAAGAACTAAATTAGCCAAATTCTATTTGAGCTTAATATTCTAAACTAACTGTACTAAAACTAACAGATGCTTAACCTCTACTTACTAAAACTGAATTAAGCTAACAAAACTTATAAAACCTGATCCTATAAACTTGAAATTTAAGTTTAAACTGAATCCAAAAGGGTCAAATGGACTTAGGCAGTACTAACCTGAGTTAGTACTGCTTGTCCCAAACACCCCTTTAATTCTGTCAAACCCATATTAAGCTTATAAAATTGGGGTTTAATGATCAAAGTTTAGATACTAGATATCAAATAGCTTTTTATCAACCTACAAAGCAGAATTAAGCAACTAAATAAGACAGAATAATAAGCTTCTATACTATGCTAATATTTTTTTTGATTTTCACTAATTTAAGACAAAATATAAGCAACTAAGATCTAGAACAATTAATCAAACATGATAAGCATTCAAACATTTAAACTAAACATGAATAAGCAAATCTAAATAACTATAAGCTAATATTAAGCTAATTAAGCAGGATTAAAACTAAAGTGCAATATTAAGCTTGTAAAAGGAAAAATGGGAACTCACAAGTGCCTTTGCTTAAACAAGGCTATAAAATGCTCTTTTGAGCTATCAACAAGCTCTAGCTTATCAAATGATAAGCTAGTAGGGTCCTGGAAGCTCATCCCTTGCTAGCTTCCCTTCCATATTAAGCTGAGGTATTTTTAATTGAGATTTGAGTATGAAAAGCTCAGTTAAGCTTTAAGAGCTTAACTGATTGTAAACAAACTAAAGTAGCTTATGAAAGAGTTTTAGAGCTTATGAACCTTAAGTGTCTTTAAAAACATTTAAAAGCTAAATTTGCATAAACATAAACCTTGAATTTAAGACAAGATTAAAATGAAAACAGAAATTTCATTAATAAGAAGAAGATTACATTGCTTTGAGAAGGAAATTACATAAAATGAATGACAATAAGCTGGAAATATAAGCTTTAAGCTAATCTACACTACTCTAAATTATTCTCCTATATCTCCTGTGTGAAGAGCTCTCTATTTATAAGGTCTTGGTGAAGCTTCTAGGAGTCTAGCCCGCTCCTCTTATCCATGATCTTAGCCCTTAATCCTTTGATCTCATTTATGGTCCATTGGATTTGATATGATGAGCACACGGATTGCCAACGTGGCATTCCGTGTGTCAGAGTACTTGTGCTTCTTTTGCACTAAATTTAGTACAAAAATCCAATCATTGGTGTGCTTCTTTCAATTATCCACGTGTCCCTTCTTGTGGGCTTCGACCAATGAGAGCCTCTCATGTCGTCTAACTCTGCCAGCTTGTACCTTGGTACTCGAATCATAGAGCCACATCATCAATTGCCATTTACCCTTTGATTTTGACTAGAGGTAAAACGAAGAAGGAGATGAACAGTAAAAACAAATTCTCGCGCCTTTTTCTTTCTTTTTATATCTTTGTTTGACCCAGGTGTTTGGGGGTTTGACTTTGGGCCCGGGATTTATAAAAATGGAATTGGGCCGGGTGATGAGGTTTGGGCTTTGTTATAAGGTTGTGTTATAAAGATAACGATCGTTATCTCTTATAATATAAAGAGATAACGGTGTTAGGGCTTAGGGACTTTTGGTGAAATTAGGTTTAACATTTAGGGCATTTTGGGAATTTTGAGGATTTTGTCTTTTTGTGGTTGACCAATGTTGACCAAGAGTTGACTTTATGTTAACCATTTGACCTTTCAGCAATCAAATCCCCGGCTCTTGTGCACTCTTTTCCGTTCTCGTGTCCGTGTTTGTCCGGTTTTTGACCGTTTCTTGTGTTATTTGTAATATCCGTACCTACACAATCACAAAGACAAAACAAACAATATACAAGCATTTTATGCACAATTTTATCTTTTTAGGGACATTTTTGATATAGAAAAGATATGTAATTTCTCATATATCAGAAACGTATGCCCTTTAACTAGGATCATCTCCACTAATATAGTGCCTCCTAGGAAATCTATATCAACAACACCAGTTAAGCAAACACAACCAAGTAGTAACAAATCAAGGAAACTCAAAGATATAACAAATGTAGGGTAGAGTAGTAAATCTAAGACTGTAAGTTCTAAGATTTCTAACCACTCGGAACCAATGCAAAACTGGGGATCCAATGTTTCTACTGCTCCATCTTCTTCTCATGTCAATTTCAGGTCATACAAATCATACTCTGGTACCTGGACTTGGGCTGCTCCAAGAATATGACAGGGCAGCACTCTCAGCTCATCAACTTCGTTAGCAAATTTTTGGGTACTGTTAGATTTGGAATTGATCAGATTGCAAAGATTATAGGTTATGGTGATTATCAGTTAGGGAATATTACAATCTCATAGGTTTATTATGTTGAGGGTCTCAGGCACAAACTGTTCTTTGTGGGTCAATTCTGCGACTCGTATCTTGAAGTTGCATTCCGAAAACACACGTGTTATGGTTGGAATTTAGACGATGCTGATTTACTTTCTGGATTAAGAGACATAAATTTGTACACCATTTTACTCGATGATATACTGACATCTTCCCCAATTTGTTTGCTATCTAAAGCCTCTAATACTAAAAGCTGGTTATGACACAGAAGGTTGTCTCATTTAAACTTTGGTACTTTAAATCAGTTGGCTAAGAAAGGTCTTGTTCGAGGTCTACCAAAACTAAAATTCGAGAAAGATCATTTACGTTTGGCATGTTCTCTTAGAAAAAGCAAGAAGTCCTCTCACAAACCTAAAGCTGATGAAACTAATCAATAAAAACTTTATCTTCTGCATATGGATCTTTGCGGGCCAATACGCGTGGAGAATATAAATGGGAAGAAATACATCTTGGTTATTGTCGATGACTACTCAATATTTACGTGGGTATAGTTTTTGAGATCAAAGGATGAAGCTCTTGAGGTCATCATCAAATGCTTAAAGCAAATATAAGCTCGTATGAATGCAACTGTCTGCAATATCATAACACACAACGGAACCGAGTTTGTAAATCAGACTCTTAAAGACTATTATGAAAATGTCAGAATATCACATTAAACATCCATTGCGCGCACTCCATAATAGAACGGTATTGTCGAAAGATGGAACCTCACTTTAGTGAAAGCTGCCCGTACCATGTTGATATTTTCAAAAAGCTCCATTGTATCTGTGGGCAGAAGTAGTCTCTACAACATTTTATACCTAAAATAGTTCCATTATACGTCTTCGCTACAACAAGACACCTTATGAGCTTATGCATGAGAAGAAACCTGATTTATCATTTCTTTATGTCTTTGGTTCGTTATGTTATTCGACTAATGACAGTGAGGACTTGGGTAAATTGAAATCGAAAGCTGATATAGGTATCTTTGTTGGATATGCTCCTACAAAGAAGGCCTTTCGAATCTACAACAAAAGAACCTGAAAAATTATGGAAACAATTCATGTTACATTTGATGAGCTGACAACAATGGCTTCTGAACAGTTCAGTTCGGGACCCGCGCCTCAAATAATGACTCTAGGAACACTCAGTTCTGGACTCATGCCAAATCCTATTCCTCAACCACCTTATGTACCACCCACTAAGAATGATTAGGATATCTTGTTCCAACCAATGTTTGACGAGTTCTTCAATCCTCCTCCAAGTGATATCACCATCCATGATAAAAAAGGAAGTGAGAACCTCGCGGCTGATCATTTATCGAGACTTGAGAATCCTCATAAGGATGTATTAGAAAACAAAGACATAAATGAACATTTTCCTTTAGAAACTCTTGGTGCGTTAACTAGTGAGAGTACCCCATGGTTTGCGGACTATGAAAATTTCCATGCGGGGAATTTTATCATCAAAGGAATGACGACTCAACAAAAGAAGAAGTTTTTCAAGGACGTTAAACATTATTTCTGGGATGATCCCTATCTTTTTCGTATTTGTGCGGATTAAATCATTCGACGATGTGTGCATGGGCAAGAAGATATTGACATCCTCAAAGCTTGTCATGAAGGACCCACCGGGGGCCATCATAGTGCCAATCTCACCGCTCAAAAAGTATTTGATGCCGGTTTCTTTTGTCCTACCATATATCGATATGCCCATACTGTGATCAAATCTTGTGATACGTGTCAAAGACAAGGCAAAATTTCACAACGAGATGAGATGCCTCAAAATGCTATTAAAGTTTGTGAAATCTTTAATGTATGGGGTATCGATTTTATAGGACCATTTTCGTCTTCACATGGGAATAAATATATCCTCGTTGCCGTTGATTATCTTTCAAAGTGGGTGGAAGCAAAGGCGTTCCCCACAAATAATGCTAGAGTTGTAGTAAAGTTTTTGAAGTCTCTTTTTGCCCGATTCGAAACACCTAGAGCTATTATAAGCGATTGTGGGACCCATTTTTGTAATGATCAGTTTGCTAAAGTAATGTCTAAGTATGGGGTCACACATCGTCTTGCTACAAGTGGAGGTGTCCAATCGAGGCTTGAAACGTATTCCAGAAAGGACGGTTGGAGAAAACCATGCCTCATGGTCCGACAAACTAGATGACGCTTTATGGGCATTTCGTACCGCTTTTAAGACACCGATTGGTTATACGCCCTACAAGTTAGTGTACGGAAAGTCTTTCCATTTACCTATCAAGTTAGAACATAAAGCATATTGGGCTTTGAAACATGCTAATTTTGATCTTAAAACCGCGGGTGATCACCGGAAGCTTCAACTTAATGAGCTTCGTGATCAAGCTTACGAGAATTCTTTGATATATAAAGAGAGGACGAAGAAGCTTCACGACTCTAAGATCAAAAACCGCATTTTCAATGTTGGTGATCGAGTTTTACTCTTCAACTCTCGTCTAAAGATATTCTCGGGAAAGCTTAAAACTCGTTGGTCAGGACCTTTCACCATCACCAAAGTTTTTCCATACGGAACCATCGAGTTGTCTCAACCCGATGGTCCAAACTTTAAGGTGAATGGTCATCGTGTGAAGCATTACTTCGGAGGGGACTTACCACCCAAGGTAGTCCAGGATCTCCAAACTTTCTCCAAGGACGAATGAATTCGGGGATCGAGTCAAGCTATGTGACTCGGTTACCAAAAACAAAGCGCTTCGTGGGAGGCACCCCATGCTTATCTTTCTATCTTCTTTCTTATTTCTATTGTGATGTGAGGAGGATTGTACTCTTCCGATTCTTGTTGTTTGTGCTTGTGATTATTTGCAGGATTAACCCAAAATTTTCTGAAGACTCTCGTGTTCGGTGTTTTGTCCCGGTCCACTTGAGCTTCCTAGCCTTTGCTTGCCATTAGTTTGGGGAAATCCGATATCCTAAGATTATTATCGTCTAACATTTATCTTCTAGCATACTTGATAAACTGCTTGAGATTTTTGTGATACTTTCTCCACGCTTGGATTATGCATTCGACTTTTTGAGTTTTAGTATGGGGTTTATAAGCCTTAGACTAGGAAACATTGAGGACAATGTTTAATTTTAGTATGGGGTAGTATATCTTCGATATGATCTTACCTACCTTTGCCCGTTGTTCTCACGTACCCTGTTTTCCCGCCAAAATTTAAAAAAAATGAAAAAATTTAAAAATTTTTCAAAAATAAAATAAGTGTTTTGTCACAATTTTGACTTTCCTACTGGGTAGAATAAGAATAAATTTTGACCCGATCGAGCGTGTTGAGCTCTAGCTTGTTCCTTAACTTTTAGGCTAAGCGTTCGCGGAAATTCGCGAAGAACGGAAAATGATAGAGTTAAGTATGAGTGGGATGCTAAACAAGGATTAGTTGGAAATCTTAAGAGCTCATGTATGTAATTTGTGGTTTTTTCTCCCTTAAGCTTCTAACCGGACTAAAATACGTGCTATTTTTGGAGATTAAACTTAAATCAACAATTTTTATGTAGTATATAGCAAAAATTTTAGTCTTAGTTCAAACTTATACTTGAATTTTTCAAAAAGAAGTCTTCTATATAAAGTAAAAAAAATGATAAAAAAAATATGTAATAATAATAATAAAAACTGTGGGCTGATAAAAGTTTACTACCTCTTGCCGGCTCACAACCGATGTGGTAGTCTTCTAAAGAAAGCACATAGTAAGAATAAAAATCCAAGACTGATAAAAGTTTGCTGCATCTTGCCGGCTCACAACCGATGTTGCAGCCTTCTAAAAAGTCGAGGGTTACAATTGCATAAATATGTTTAAGTTTGAATTAATAAATAGATCTCTTTTTGTTAAATTCAAATATGCTTTTGAACATATTGGGTAATAGAATTTAATAATGAAATTATAGCCTTAATCATTCCTTAAAGAGACTAAGGGTATATGGAATGGATATTGCAATGCTTAATATTTTTCTTTTTGGTGACTTAAAGAGCCTTAGGGTATATGGTGCAAATAAGATTGGTCCATTTATGTCTTAAAGAGCCTTAGGGTATATGACATGAATGGTACCTTGCTTAAGTAACCTAATAAAAGCCAAATTTTGGTCGCCTCGATGTGGACTTTAATCTTGATAACATTGGTATCTTTTAAAAAGGGCTAGGAGCTAATTATTGCATGTTTAACCGTTATGCTTTATTTTTGGAATTAATAAGTATCAAAATAAAGTCTTAAAGGAAACATAGTATTTTGCAAAACGTTGATCCATGGTTGAAATTCAAAATAGCACATTCACCTAAGATATAATAATTGCCGAGAGTGAAAAGTTCACAAATTATAAATATGAGTAGTGTTAGCATCTTTACTGATATTTAACTGTGATTTCGTTTTAAGCTTGGTTTGGAGCAAGTGAAAAGTCGGGGAAGATGAATTTATCCTTTTTGGGGCATTCTCGGATCGAAATGCATCTTGTTCTATGATCCCTAACAGTTATGGAAATAACGAAAGTCGGAATATTCTAGGAAGTTTATTCATAAAAAAATCATAAAAATGAAAAAAAACGTTTTGAAAAATAGGAAAATGGTGTTTGTGATTTCTTAACTCTCCCCACAAAAGTCTTTGCTACTTTCCAAAGATTTAGTTTAGGGAAGTTTTGAGGTATTTGGTTTTAGAGCATATAATATTGCGTGAGGACACGACAATCACTTAGTTTGGGGAATTTTGATATGTGAGAAATCACATATCCTTTCTATATCTAAAATGTCCTTAAAATGATCAAATTGTGCAAAAATATGCTTGCATTTGTGTATTTTGTTGTTTGTGAATGTGTAGGTACGAATATTGCAAAAATCACAAGAAAACAGTCAAAACCGGACAAACACGGACACGGGAATGGAAAGAGTGCACAAGAGCCGGAAATTTCTAACAAAAGGTCATCAAAAGTCAACCCTTGGTCAACAATGGTCAACTCACAAAATGACAAAATCCTCAAAATACCCTCAATGTTAAATAACTTTCACCAAAAGTCCCTAAACCCTAACACCATTATCTCCTTTATAATAAAGAGATAACGGTCGTTATCCCTTTATAATAAAACCTTATATCCCGGGTCCATTCCTTTTTAATAAAACCATGGCCCAAGCCCATATCAGAGCCCAAGTCAACGCTAGGGTCAAACAATGTTATAAAGAGAAAAGGAAAGAAAAGGCGCGGGAAAGTCTGTTTTACTGCTCATCATCTCCTTTATTTTTACCTGCGTAAAATCAAAGGGTAAATCTCAATTGACAGCATGGAACAAAGATTCCAAGTGCTATGTGCCAGCTCAGCAAAGAAACGTCACCTCAAGAGCTCTTATTGGTCAGCACTGACAAAAGAATGACACACGAGATTATATAGAAGCACACTTGAAAGAAGTAATTTGCACTGAATCCTTTGTAAGAAAAGCATAAAGCTCTGACACACGGATTGCCACTCTGGCAATCCGTGTGATCACATATTGATCCAACGATGAAAAGAGGATAACTTATGATTGGAAGCAAAGAAGGGTCAGGATCATTTGGAGCGTCTAACAAACTTGGGGTCCTAGAAGCATCCTCTCAGCTTATAAATAGAAGACTTTCTCACTCACAAGAGCATCTTCTTTTTTCTTTTTTCAGTTTTTAGTAGCTTAATGTTTAGCTTATTTTAATATAATTTTTCTACTTATGGTTTTTAGTCAATTGTAATCTCCTTTTCATTACTTTGTACTAATTTCAGTCATTAATAAAAGTTTGATTTTCATTTAAACTCTTTTGCTAATTCTGATTTCACTTTTATGCAAAATAATGGATTAAGCTCTATTACTGTTTTCATAAGCTCATACTAATCATAAGTTACTATAAGCTCTCTTATAAATTTGATTATCCTTTGGAATTGGATGGCTGCTGGATGACCAAGTTTGGTAATAGTCCTTGAAGGTCAAGGGTTAGGCTAGATTAGGGAATTGGTTTTGCTTATAGCTATAAGTTGTTTGCATAAGCTCTGTTTGAGCAAACAATCCTTGTTCAGCTGAGATTTCAGGTTCTACATCATTTACTTTTCTGTCTTTAATATTTTAGTATAAATCTATTTATTAGCTTATTGTTTGCTAAATCTGCTTATTTGATTGCTTATTTCTGATTAGTATAGTTCACTTATACTTATTATAGTTGTCTTATGTTCATAGTTCTTAATGATTAGTTTTAAATCATTAGTTTTTTATAACCTGTCTTTAAATCTGTCATAAAAACCAAAAATATTAGTTTAGCTTATAGCTTATCGTTCTGGCTTATTAGGTTGTTTAAATCTGTTTATTATGTTTGTTAATAGCCTATTAATATCTGGTATTTGATAATTGTTCATTAAATTTCAATTTTATAAGCTTAAAATGGATTTTGAAGAAAATAAAGGGGTGTTTGGCATAGCAGTACTAACTGAGAGTTAGTACTGCTAGTGGCCTTTGCTACTTTTAAATTAAATTTAAATCCAATCTCTAGGTTTATAAGATTAAATTTTAGGTGTTCTGATGGTTTATATCAGGTTTTCTTTGGATTATTAGTTAATAGTTAGAATCTGTTAGAATATAGATAGTAGGATAATCATTTTAAGCTTATTTGGTTTCTAGTTATTATTGCTTCATTTGCTCTTTATTAAAGTTTTTTTGTTAGTAAGATTGGTAGCCTGCAATAGTTGGATTTAGGTTTTGATTCACTTTAATGGTCAATTGCATCAGCAGCTTTAATAGATAAACAGCCACTTTCTAACTTAATTTTCAGATGGTAATAGTAGTTTTTAGCCTTTGATTTTATAGCATAAATAGTTTGTAGGTCATTAATCATCTATTTCATCTTGCTTTTTCATAATAAGCTTATTTGTCTATCTGTTCTTGAGCTTAAAATCTGTTTTTTTTACTTTTCAATTTAAAAAAAAAAGAAAACTCAGCATGTTCTGAGTGTTTAAGCTGTTTTCAACAAGCTTTTTCATTAAGCTCCTGAATTTTCAAATGGTTTTAAAAAGTTGTTCTGAGTAGTTTATTAGTCATAATTTTAGTAAATATAAGCTAAAATCCCTTAAGGATCCGTTAGCTTATCTAAAAATAAGCTCAAAAGTGCCCTTAAGGCCTGTTTGGCTAAACAGTTTTCATTGAGTGCTATTTAGAGATTTATAGCTTATTGCTTTAATATTTTGCTTAATTTTTGTTTTGTCTAGTTTATTAGGTTAGATTAAATTGGAATTTAGCTTAATAAGGTTAGTTGTAACTTATTTTAGCTTTTCATAAAAATATCTAAAAATATAAAATCAGTAGCAATTAGCTTTTTCATTGTACTTTTTCTTTTCTTATTTGTATTTCAAAATGACTTTTCTATGCAGTTTTAAGTAGCTTTTAGGCCAGGCTTTAAGTAGGAATAAAGCTTATCTTCATAAGGTTCTGTCTTTGAGCTTAAAATTAAGCTCAAAGTCAGCACTTTGTCTGTTTTGAAATTTGTGGTTCCCCATGAATGCTTATTAAGTTTTTCAGCTTATGGCTTTTGTTTTTGCTTAATTCCTGCTTAGGTTTGCTTAATAGGTTAGTGGTAGCTTTTATAGTTTAATTTTAAGCTTATTTAGTTTTTTCTAGCTTAAGTCATTTAGTGAAAAAGCCCAAACTGTTTTTCAGCTTATTTTTGATTTTGAAAAAAGTTGTTTTTACAAAAGAAGCTTATTATAAGTTGTTTAACAAATTTACTTTTTAAAGCTTTTGCAAAAATTAAAAAAAAAGGAAGATGGAAGTCGGGGGTGAGCAAGGCTCGAACCCCCGACCTCAACACCCTCTACCTTTTTAAAGCCTCAACACACACACCCTTACCAACGCGCCCTGGGAACTTTTTCATTCTTACTTTGCAATATTAATATTTTATACACATTTTGCACTATTTAGCTTATTAGGCGTTTTAGGCTTATTTGACAGCTTATTTGATAAGCTGTTTTCACGAGCTTATTTTTCTTAGATTCTACACTACTCAAGCTACTTTTCATAATTTTTTTAGAATTTTTATAAAACGTTTAGTATTTTTTATATTTAATTTTCTTTTAACATTTAGAACCTAGGAAAAATAGGTTTGATTTCGTAGGGTTAAAATTGCAAAATTTCAATTTTTAAAGAACGGGATTGATTCCCGTTCATATTTTTAGTGATTTTTAGCTTAAAACTCTTTCGTTTTTTGTCTAGTTTTCTTTACCTTAGCTTTTTAGTCAATTAAATCTTATAAAAATCAAAAATATCATTGTAGGACTTAATTTTAATAATCTGGGGTTCTTAGGTCCCATTTAGGATTCTCGATTTGCGTTTTTTTAGCTAAAATTTACCTTTCCTTAAGTGTTTTTAAGTTTTTACCTTATTTTTCTCGTAGTTTTAGAAAACTAAAATCAATCTTATCCCATTCAAGCATCGATTCTCAAAATGACCTTTGACTTTCAATTGCATTCCTCGTTGGGAATAACGACCCGGGAATCATACTCCCGGATTACTATAATTGTGAGATTTTTTAATTCCTACCCTTTTATTTTTATATATTATTTAAGTATTTTATATTTATATATTATATATTATTAAAGGTATAATCAGAATCGATCAGTTTACTTGTCCTAATTTTCACATTAACATGCTTAAATTATGCTCAAATTTAAAAAAATTTCAAGCATAGTTTTGTAAAATTACATGTTACATAACCCACACACAATAACCCTTGTTAGATATTAGGAGGATTTAACCTTTCCGTTTCTAAATATTTACCCAAATTTCACAAAATATGAGTGTGCGCTGATGTTGTAGACTTTAGAACTTGGCTTGGTATATCACTCGAGACCGCAATGATAAGTACTATGGATTTAGATGGAGTAACTTGTTTAAATTGGTAAATTTTAGGATTACACCCAAATCGCCTTTACATGTTGCTCATTAACTAACTACACCAGTTAGTTAACCTCCCGTTTAAACCCTTTCCCCTCTCATCTTTAGAGTGATGATACACTATAACAACCTGTAGAGCCAATCCTTTAGGAATTTACACCAACTATTTGTTTCGTTACACCCTTAAACCTTAAACTACCCTGTTAGATTAAGTTTAATTTACAGTTGCTAGTTGCTTAAAGTGCAAAGTTTGTATTTCCCGGGTCTTGTGTTATTTTCTATCTTTGGTGCGGTTAGAAATTTACACATTGCAAATGGGAATGTATATTAGTAGTCAAAACTCATGTGATTTTACTTCCGTCACAATTATTGGTGAATCCGAAGGACGAAGGAACTACCAAAGGAATTATCCGGAATTATTATGATCGTGAATATGGTGAAACTACACCGAGATTTGAAGTTTAGTTAGTAAAAAAAATCAAAAAAATGAGAAAAATACAAAAAGAGAAAGAAAGTTTAAAGATAATCGTTCCGCAACTACCGAAGGAATTACACGAAGGATCGATTGTTTGTTGATACGTCTAAAAAATCAACGATGTAAAGTATTGTATAAAGTGGAAGATATCGCCACTTGCCTTGTAGAGTATGTAAAGTTTTGGGAAGATTGGGAAGTTGACCGTTACGGGAACGCCAACTTAGATTGTTATTTTTGATCGATGATCAAGACGTTGTAAATAGTTTTGTCTTTATCATGGTAACGGCCGGGTAATAAGTGTCTAGCAACTTGTATCTTAAATCTTAATCTATTTGTTTCTTGATTTTTATTTAACAACAATTTACTTCCCTCTCACCTAATGATTAGCCGCTGGTTTTACCCGAATGAGGATTCATACGAACATGCATGTCTATTCCGTCGTTACGGCCATGTATGCATGTCTTCATCCTAACCGTTGGTTAAATTCGAATGGGGATGTGATCGAACACACATGTCTATCCCAACGTTCTGGGTGTGTATGTGTGCTTTAGCTGCCTTGTTGGAGTAGTACTTCTGGTGAAATATTGTAGAATGATCAACCGTACGCCTTCCATACAAAACCTATATTTACCTTTATAAACTTGTTACTCCTTAGCTTTAGCGGTGGAGATGTGTATCGTTGCCAAGCTTATAATAGAATACTCGTCACGACCGAGCAATTGAGCGAATTAGTTACATGTTACCACATAGATTAGTTGAGTGATTTGAGTGTTTTCATCTTCCTATTCCGTGAGGTATTTGGTTGTGTACCGGTAATAGATCAAAAAAGTGCTTTAACATAAAATATCCTTAGGGATACATTTTTATAAACTTCTAAAGGCTACTTGAGGACAAGTAGGATTCAAGTGGGGGGGATATTTGATGACATCAAATAACGTCTATTTTATAGCATCATTTATCCCATGTTATTAACCCATTTTGTATAGTTATTGAAAAGAATTGTTACTTAATCGTTTATATTTGAGAACTGCAGTAATTATGGAGTAATTGGTGAAAGTTAGCAAAAGGCGTGCATTCTGGAGTCTGAATAAAGATATTTTAAAGATCACTATTATGAAGACCAATACGCCGTATCCAGCAAGGAACATACGGGGTATCCGTGCCTGCACTCACCATATACCACAAAGGAATAAAGATCAATACGTCGTATCCAGAGGACTCAATACGTCGTATTCAACATATGGAATCAATATAATATTCTGAAAGATATCAAGCGTGGTCCCTACTCCAAGAAATCCCTAATACGCCATATCCAACTCTTGGATACCCCGTATCCAACCGACTTCTAGACCCTATAAATACAAAACTCAAAAATAAGTTTTAAGTGTGCTAAATCATATTCTCGATACCTAAACCACAAAATTCAATTTTCAAAGGAGAAAAAGAGTAGAAGAGGTCAAGCAACGCATTCAATTCCATAGGAGACATCGTGTAATTCCATATACTTTAGTAATCATTCAGTTTTTGGTATCATTCGTTAACTTGGTTAGTTTACCTTGGAAAAATAATTACTCTTGTATTTGTTATGACGTTTGAAGGCTAATACCTTCGGGTATTAGCCATTATAATGAAGATCTGAATGTTTGGTATTTGTTTATCTTGACTTCTTGATTTATCATTGAGTGCTTGTTTATGTTTATAAATTTATACTTGTTTACGTGCTTTTATATGCAACCTATCATTCAACTGGATCTAGTAAAGCAGACCAAGCAGATCTAGAGTCCAGGATAGCTCTCCATATAGTAATTTATACATCTAGAATCATAGTTACACAAATATTGTCCTTTTAAGTCCGTGTCTAGGATACGCTTCGAGCTTAACTAGTTAATTGGATATTGCCAATGGTTTATTGATCGTGTTGACTAGCAGGTGACCTAGATAATTCAACACGTAACGTTCTGATTTCATTGGATAGTTGGACAAGTGGACTACTAGTGTATAAATTGTCATTAAGCAGTATGTGGGTAAAGTCTCTATAAGCTAGGGTTTAACAAGATCACCATTGCATTAATCCCTAAGATAGATTATAATCAGCAAATAAGGATGCTTTATGCGGATGCTTTAATTGTGACAGAGTTAATGTGTCTAGGTCTTAGGATGATGTAACTCCAAAGTCTTAAGAATGATATGCCACCTCGAGAGAAGAAATCATTACACTAAATAAACAAACCAACGTTCTAATCGGATTAATAATGGTTAATACAGTTTTCTTATATAAGGTTCGACCGCTCTTTTATCTTTTGTTAATTAGCTTGCGTGGGTAAAAGTGCCTTGAGTTGATTATAGTCACCAACCAAACCGTGCCAGCCTCTCAGGCTAAAAACCCCCTTTTCCCGTTAGAATTATGATTTATACTGACATAGGTTTAACATAGGTTTAGAATAGAATAGAATTAACATAGATTAGATAACCAAGATATTAATTAAATTGATAGATTTAATCTCGCTTTAAGTGTTCGACACCCTACTTACCACGAAACTACTACCGATCGGGTACACTGCCCGTTAAAGTGTTGTTTTTGGTTTAGTCGGAAAAATATAAATTTAAAACTTGAATCATCTTAAATATACCACACTACGACAGCACATCACTAGAAACAATCATAACGTAATTACATAACTAGGCCAGCATTTTTAGTGCTTAGCCGCTCATGGTAACAGAAACACAACAAGAAATAGAAGAAATCATAGATTGAAAACTCATAATTCTTACAGTATTCATATTTGAACGATTAAATACAAAAGGTAAGTAAATTGTGATCTCCCTTGGACTCCAGGTGGAATTCTTTGAAGGTTGGAAGCCTTTGTCGCCTCTCAAATTGGCCGTGGAAGAAGTGATGTCAGAATAGCTTGAATGAGGCCTTTATTTATAGGTATTGAACTTGTTACGGCGCAACTAATAAATGTGTTATGCCATAACCATCATACACGACATTCCATATTTAAATAATTTGTCACGGCGTAACAAGATATGGTGTTACGCCGTAACCTTCAAATAATGTCCATAAGTAAGTGATCTTCATTTCATATTTGTGGATCTTCATGGTTACGACATAACTAGATAAGGTATTACGCCGTAACTCTAACTTTGTCAAGTTTTCCTTCCAAATATATGGTTACGACATAACTAGATATTGTGTTACGCCATAACCTTGTCCATGATCTTCGTAATTGCTTAATTTATGTTACATTGTAACCATTTTTGGTGTTACGCCGTAACATTCTTCAGAATTTACACTTTAAGTCATTTTCCTTTGTTTCTTGTCACTTTCCTGCATTTCACCTGAAAACTACAAAATGATAGAAAATATCTCATTTTCGAGTGTTAGAGAAACATTTGCAGGTAATATAAGGGGTATTTTGCCACCAAAAAGTATTAAATATTTGATGTTATCAAATACCCCCCCCCCCCCACTTGACTTCTGCTTGCCCTCAAGTAGAACCTGTTAGAATATTTCATAAAAATATTTCTCGAGAATAACTTCAAGAAATAAATTTATAAAACACTTATACTAGAAAACATCAAAGTTGAACACCTCACGAAAAGGGGATAAAAAGTCACTCAGCTCTCCACTAGTCTAAGTGTTTCATTTTCGGGGTGATCGTACAATTGCATAGTTATAGCATGTATTCTATCATAAGCTTGAAAAGTACATAAATCTGCACCAGTTAGAATTAGGGTCTAAATAATTCCTAAAGGCAACAAGGGTAATATGGTTTTTAAAGGGTGATAAAGGGTTAGGATAGACATGGGATACACATTTAATAGTTGTTAATATAAAAACACAAAACAAATAGTCTAAAATAATCTAAGGTTATCATAACTAGCTACTGTCCATCCATGGGTCCAAGAGTTTAAGTCCAAAAATTTAATCTTTAATAATGGGCTGCTAGCTCCATTCTTTATGAGTATTAGGATGACTTGATGTAATAATGGGCTACTAGCTCCATTTTTCTGAGATGTCTTGGTGCAATAATGGGATACTAGCTCTATTTTTTATTATATTTTTTTATTTTGCACCATATTTATATTTTTAGCACATAGGTAGCTTTTTGTTTCACCCTCTTTTCTTCATTTTCTAATATGCAAATGTTACAGGAGTTTATATCTTTAATAATTGCCCCTGCAACATCTGATATTATACGCACATCCCCCCATTTGAGATAAACAATGTCAAAAGTGGTAATACAAGGTCTTTATAGATCATAATTGATTGGTCTTCCTCGAATGCATATAATTCTCGTTCCCATTCCCCTAAACCATGGACTTAAGTAGCCAGAAATTTCAACACAAAGAGAATTAAGACTACAGGTTAGGCTAAGGTAAAATGGTGTAACGAAACATATAAAGTAGGGTGAAAACATAGATTGGTTTAACACGGGTGATCTAGGGGTATCTTGCACTAATAATGAGTGCAACAAAAGGGTTTATTACGGGAGGTCGACAAGTCAGTGTAACAAGTCGATAAACACACACATGTAGGCTATTTGGGTGGTTTCCTAAGTGTTGCCTTCTTGAACTATCTATTCCTGCGAATCAATTAGGTCTCGAAATGATGTACAAGCCAAGTTCTAAAGTCTACAATACTACCGACACGCTCAATATTTTGGTGGATTTTTGAGTAATATAATAGAAACAGAATATTAGGCATAAATCTCACCAAGTATAATAAAGGGTAAAGTGCATTCAGCAAAGATTAATTCTAGTTATTTAAGAAAAATTTGTCAAAAATTTTAAAATTGGCATAATTTTCAAAGAAAACTAGAAAATCGAAGGCAAAACATACATCAAGTATTAATTCTACTCCCATCCCCCCACTTGATTTGTACAATGTCCTTATTGTACATTTAGGAAATGAAATATAAAGGAAAGAGTAGAATTAAGACAAGAAACTCCTTGAGCATTGCTTCGAAATTTGAAATTTGGCAGAAATCTTTAGATTATTTTCGTCTTCTCGCAAGCTCTTTATCCTATGTGATCACAAAACAAACCAAAGCATAAAATCGTTCTACAAGAATTATGAAGTGTAAAGTAAATACAAGCCTAACTCACTTTTGTAGGAATCATGGTTTCATTTAGCATATGCAACAAGCCTTTTAAACCACTTGGTGGCCCAAGTGGATGAGTTTAGTCTCGTGAGGGCTTCCAGAGAACATACCCACAAAGTCCATTTATGTATACAAGGTTTAGACATGTTTAAAACTTAAGTTTTTAAGATTTCAGAAGGAGTTTACGGTGTAACCGGGAAATGGGTTACGTCGTAATCAAGTGGTAAAACTTTTAAGTTTTAAGGTGTTACGGCATAACCAGGAAATGGGTTACATCATAACTGTAGTGGTTACGGCGTACACTAAAGTTTTTACGTCGTAACTGCTATAAATTCAGCAAAGTTACCACATGATTATAAGTCAAGTCGGTCTTGATAATTGCCTCCTAGCTTTTGAATTTTACAAAATAAAGTAAGAAACATGCAAAAAGGAAATTTCATTAAATAAAGGACGGGTTGTCTCCTAACAAGCACTTTTGTTTAAAGAGTCTTTAAGTTAGACTCATGATAATTCTACATCATCTCGTCATCAATACATCCCCGAATCCAATCTACAACTTCCTGATCATATTTGTACTCGTTTCCTAAACTAAGGCAACCTTTGTAGAATCCCTTAATCTTTTTCTCAGGCTTATGGATTCCTTTTTTCTTATCATCGTTACTGATTTTTAACAGGGGTCCCATTGAGTTATGTTGTTTTACCGTTAGCTTCCTAAAGGCTTTTTCAGCTCGAGGCATATGAAATATTGTTTTATCATTACCGATTTTAAACCAAAGCGTTCCTTTACCCCGGTCCTCAACTAGTCTTATTTATTCTTTGAAGGGTTGTCCAAACAGAACTTCAGTTAATTCCTTTTCCACAAATTCACTAATATTTTCGAGAATGACGAAATCAACTAAGAATTGGTGGTTTCCTATGAACACATGTAAATTTTTAGCAAGTCCCACCATGTTAATTCCTGAATACATTAGTTCATGATTCATGATTGTGTTATAGGATTTTTTAGACATTATGTTAAAAGGGGTTGGTGGTTTGAAATAGGGGTTAAAATTAACAAACCCTATTTTGCAAGAAAGTTGTAAATTATCAGGGCTGTGTAAATGAATTCTACCAACGCTTTTTAAAAAATCAGTTTTAACTTTTTCATTGGACAGAATCCCTGGATCTAGGTCATCCCACATGTCGTCTATATCAACAAATTCTTCCAATCATATGCTCATTCTTTTATCAGGATCACAGAGCGTCATACTAAAATCTTCCTTGTCTTCTGCTAATTCTGATGGTGAGATCAAAATAATATATTGGCTTCCATTTTTGGGTGATAAGTAATTTTCAAAGTCCTCTACCTTTTCATCATTCATGACTAAATCATCTAATTCATGCGTTTTATCTAATTTGTTTATAACTTAAACAGGAGAAATAAAGGCAGAGGTTCTTTCTTATTGATATTAAAAACTACTTGATCATTTCCAACTCCTAGAAAGATCTTTTTACCATAAACATCAATCTTTACATGAGCAGTTGCCAACATGGGCCTGCCTAGGATGATCGGGACATTTTCATCTTCCATGATGTCGAGAACGACGAAATCAACAGGAAACACAAAATTACTAATTTTCACTAGTACATTTTCTTTGATCCCTTTTGGAGATTGCATGGATCTATCAGCCATTTTGATAGTCATTTTAATTGGTTTCAAGCTTGCAAGTCCTAATATTTTGAATAAGGAATAGGGCATAATGCTGATACTTGCCCGTAGATCAGCTAAAGCATTACTCATTAAGTGATTTATGATAATACAAGGAAGGATGAAACTTCCAGGATCGGTTTCTTTCGAAGGAAGTGTATTTTGAAGGGTAGCAGAGTAATGTGCGGGTAATTCCTTGATTTCATGAGAAACTACTTTTTGTAATTGTTGTTTTGGTTTATCATGAGTTGTAGTTGGTTCCTTATTTTCCTCAAGGATGCGCCTTTTTACCTTTTTACCAAATGACTCAGTTTTAGGCATCAAAGTATGTTTAGGGTTATGTGTGGAGATCAACTGAGTGAGGTGATTTGCTTTTTTCTCTATCCTTTTTATAGAGGAATAGTGATTTTTTAAACTTATATTAGTACTTATCATGATTACTTGTCTTTCCCCTCATTTTGGATTGCCTGACTTTCCCCAGATTCCTTCAGATATTGCTAGAATTTGTCTTTGAGGTTGGTTGGACGATTGCTAGGTTCGGTGTAGGTCTTATTCAATTTTGCTAGATCTTATGCTTTTAACCTCAGCATAGTAACTTCTTCTGTCATCATCTATATTTAATTTGCAAAAATCAACATTTAGCTCTTCCATTTTGTGATTTAATAGTTATAGCTTTTCAATGATAATACAAAATGGGTTAGGGGTAGTCATGTGATTTTCCTTGCAATGTAATTTATGCGAATGTTCAGCCAATTTTTGGATCGATTTCAATGCATCAGAAGCCGTCAACCCAGGAATAAGACCATTTAAGTCGACAGTTCATCGAGTTTGGCTATTTAATCCATTATAGAAGGCGTTTACCTTTTGGTGATCGTTGAGATCATAAAAGGGACACTAGAAAAGTAGGTCATTATATCGTTCCCAAGTATCGAAAAGGGATTCTCATCTTCTTGCATAAAATTTTAGATTTCACTTAACTGTTTGAATATCATCGCATGAGGGCAAAATCTTCGGATGAAGTTTTGTTTCAAATCACTCCAGCTTTTCGTACATTTGGCCGATGTTCTTTCAAACCATCTCTTAGCGAATCCTTCCAGAGTTAAAGGGAATACTTGTATAAGGGTAGACTCCTAAGCGTTGAATATGCTAGCGATTTCAAGCACATTACTAATGTGTTCGACAACACTATCGGTTGGACCACCTGAGAAGGAAATCTTACGTAATTCCCTTAGAAGTTGTCCCTTAACTTCAAATGTTGAGTTATCGAGATAGGCGAGTCTTTTTCTAGTGTTGTTTAGGTCAAGAGATAGATATTGTTCTAATGTGAGGGTTTCAATATCTACATTTTTTGTATCAGACTTAGATGACTCAGATTTGTATAAAGTATAGATGTTATGAATGGGTGCGGGTGAAACTTCTCTTCTTGCTCAAAATTGTCTTTCGGGATTAGCAAACGGAGTAACCGTCCCTGCCTTGCTTCTCCTTGTTCTCATTTGAGGAAACTTTAAAACTAAAAATATTAGCTCCCCGGCAACAGCCTCAAAAACTTGATGCGTATTTTATTTTAAAATATATTTTTACCAAGTTTTAAATTTATAAAACTCGATCTACCTGACAACGCACTAACGGGCAGAGAACCCGATCGTGGGTAGTACATAATGGTATATCCGAGGTCGTCCCAAGAGCTAACTTGTGATTAGTTTTAATTTGAAATGTCATGTTTTGAAAATGGTTTTTGAGTTGATTTGAAATAAATAACAATAAAATAAATAACTAAAAATTAAAAGAAAGATATCAAAAGAGAAAACATGCTAACCTAGTTACTTCATTACTGCTGTTATGAAAACGCTTTCCTATGCAATGTTAAATGTAACACCCGTGATTTGAGCAGGTTAGTCATACCTTTAGAGTTGGCTAAGTGTCTATACGTGTTATATGTGTGGGCTATGTAGCTTTATCTGTGTGCATGATTATTATTCTCAGGTGCGTGTTCATCTCATTTTAGAATGGGTTTGAGATATTGAGGGCTATTTCCATTTTGTTCACGTGTAGTGACAATGGAAATGAGTGACGTGTTTGCGTGCATTGCTATGTCAATTTATGGGTAATTATATGTTGGAGTATTAAGGAAAGTATCGCATATTGGAAATGAATTGAGTTCGTGTAATATGAGAGTTAGTAAGGAACTTTCTAAATATAGAAAGTGTTTTTGGAAATGAAAGTTATAAATAGAAAGTTAGTATTTAGTTTTTCATGCAAAATGTTTACCAATTTTTATAAGGTTTTTATAGGAAATTAAGGTAATGTAGATACTAGTATAATTAATAATAAAAAAATAAGAAAAAATATGAATTTATATAGGGGGCGATCGGTTTATAAAGAAAAAGAAAAAAAAATTGTTTTACTAATCTAAGTTTGAGTTGGGCTAGGATTGTTTAGGCCTTTATCTCTAAGTAAAGAAGCCCTAAACCTAAAAATTAGTCCCATTTCGCCTCCTCCCTTGGTGAACCATCGACCTATCCCTAAGAACAAAGAGAAACAAAAAAAATTGATCAAGAGTTAGCCAATAATTGTGATGTTAGGATCTAGTAATCAAGAGGTAAGGTTTCTAACCTAGTTTGAATTCTCATTTAATGTAACAATGAATATGATGTATCATAGGGTTCCTAATATTTCTGTAATTAATTGATTTATGATCATCCCAATGCGTTTAGGGTTTGATTAGGATTATATTGGTGTAATCGGTTAGGCTTAGATTGTGTTAATTTGTGAATTAGGGTTTGGCAGATTTTAGGGCTGTGTTCAACTGATGATATCTCTATGATGGTAACGTGTTTTGAGGTGTTTCTAGTACCTAAATTGTAGTTCAGAGAGTCTACTTTTCAAAAAGTCTAACCTCGAACGATTTTGATTTTTGGAAGTTAGTTAAATGTTAGCCACAAGAAAAGTTTTCAAAACAGTAAATACCGGTCAGATTTAGAGAGGTAAAACCCCTACTTAAAATTCGAATTAAGGTTAGCCAAAACACAAAAGTCAAGTTCTATATGTCTATTAACTTTCCCATTAAAATTAGCCTCAAATTAGTTTCCTAAGTATGGTTATCAAGGTCAAACATTTTAGTGCGCGTTCAGGTCCGTATCTGGGTACTTTTGAATTAGGAATTTATTTGAGGTACTTGTACATGTGGTATGTTTTTGAGGAAAATGAGGTAGTTAGTAAACACCTAAGTGAACATAGGTGATTTATGTGAGAGTTTATAGGGTTCAATAGGTAAGGGTTGGAATCGAGATAAGTGATACTAAAATTCTGCATTTTCAATTAAAATATTGATTATTAGAATTATGAGAAAATGAAGTGGTTAAAGTTGGGCATGATGTCCGGGTAACCCATGGGAATAATTAAACACCTTAGACATCCATCATATGATTGTTACATGGGCTTAAGCATTTGGCTTAGTCGCGTGTAACACGTTTATATTCTATTGTGTAGCTTGGTGTAGAATATTTGGATGCTGCTTGAGCATCAAATGAGTTTCATAGTCCCTCTTTTACGTTGATTTTAAATTGGGATGGAAATGATGCAAATGGTTTTGAAATATTCTAATTACTATGATTATGTGTCTTTATTTTGAAAGTGTATGGACTTTACTTGGCTATTATAAGTTACGTGTTAAATGCTTATGTGTATTTGGATCGGGGGTAACATTCCTACCCATTTGTTGTGATATTGGGATCGAGGGTAACGTTCTTACCCATGTGAAGTGACGGTTCTAATGGATCAAGGGTAATGTTCCTACCTAATTGTCGATACTTGAGGGACGCATTCCGTTCCCATGCTCGTTTTGGTTACATTTGCATGCTAGCTTGTATGATAGTGCAATAATTGTCCTGCCATGTTTGCATTAATCACAGTAATTGTTTATAAGCTTTGATTTTTTGTGTCTTAAACCTATGACACTCACCAACCTTTATGTTAACGTTTTTAAGCATCATTTTTAAGTGAGCAGCATGAAGATCTTAAAAATAAGAGAAGTGCCTAAGACCATAGGCTGCATGCGAAGTTTAAATCTCCTAGTTTATTTCCCGTTTAAATGAATATTGAATGTTGTTGATTTGAATTTCTTAGATTTATTTGGATGCTTTTCATGTCTTGGTATTAACGTGAACCCCTTTTGCTTCAATACAAGACGAAAATTACCTTTTATGTTTGTTTGGGTATTTTCATGACACCTTGTGTCTATACTTTGGTTTCTTTTATGCATTGTAGTTCTCTATATAGACACCATTGTGTTGTGATGATATCCGTTCTAGTTACGCCTCGTGTTTTCTCCTTGGCGGGGTGTGATAGATTGGTATCAGAGCCTTTAGTTATAGATATGTAGGTGGTTGAGCCTGGACTATAACCTAGAAGTCCTTCATATAGATGCATTTTATGGCTTAAGTGTTTAGTATTATAACTATTATGCTTCCCCCCTAATTGCATAGCTTTTATTATCTTATTTTGTCTAACTTTTATTTATCTATTTTGTCTACTATTATCTAATATGGTATATATTATTTCCTTAATATTTATAGCTATGTCTCCCTCTATCCGTAAGAAGTTTCAATGGGGAACCATTTTCCCAATTGGACTTAAGTGTTATAGAGATCCAAAAGAGGAGCCAACTAAGAAGGAGCCTCTTATGGAACTAAAGGAGATAGGGTAGTTGATCGCTTGTCGAATGCTCATAGTAGGCCTGGACCCGCGGAGTCGAGTGACTCTTGAAAAGGCAAAGTCAAACCTAAGTGAGGCTCAGCATAAGTTTCTTCCGTCTTTTACCTTGTCATGTTGCTATTGATTATTTCTTTCGGATATTTCGTATTTTGGAGGTGCTACGAGACTTTCGTTCCTTTATGTCGTTTTGATTTTAGCTTTATATAAGTAAGTATTTCTTTGATAAAGCATCCTTTCTGTGTTATATTGGAGTGGTTTAAGATGTGCAATATGGTATATGTGCATATATGTGTGTTATCATTAAGATGTGTAGTCTTGGAAGTAAGTATACGTGTGAAAGGATGCAATTATAATTATGGTGGCCAACATAATTATAAAGGCATCACATACATAGGCTTGTGATCATGATTGCATTGATCAGTGTTTGTTTGTAAGCTGGTAGTGTAATATGTTGTGATATGTGTGATCATGATATGGATGGTTGTATTGTTATAGGATTCTTCCCTTAACCTATTGAGCGATTATGTTAGGCTCAGTTATGTAGATAGTAAGTTTCCCTTCTATTTAACATTTGTGGATACCCCAAATACCTGTTATTGCTGCTATTATGATTGTTAGGTTTGTTCGTTTGCTCAGTATTTCGTTTGGATTCCTAACTCTAAGTTTATCATCCCTTGCTCATACCATGTTAGTACAGATGTACTATTTTTCCTATTCGGCGTCTTGATAAATATTGGTTGTTCGGATTTGTTTCTTTGGATATTTGCGCGTTTAATTTGTTCTTTCATTGCATTGATTACTTGTATGAGTAACAAAAATTTCTTTTAAGCACTAATTGTTATGCTGCGACATGTTAGTGCCGACGCTTTTCAATGGTTGTCCTTTTGATCGTTAGTACGGGTGAGTCTTTACGTTCTTCTTTTGGTACGTAATGTCTTTGTATGAAATTCTCTTGAGCATGTTCCCTTTACTGTTATTTTGACTATATGGTACATGGTACTTTCTTTCGCTTTTAAACAATAAAAATTTTGTTAGAGTCTTTACGGTATTTTATAATCTCTTTTGGTATTACGATGTCCTTGTTTGAGTAACATATTTTATATTAATGTCGAATTATAAAAACCTTTTGAAGTATATCTTGATGGTGTTTGGGGAAAACTATTTTGAAATTATTTTATAAAATACAACACTTTTGTGAAAATGTCTCTTTTAAGACAAACTATGTTTACAATAAATTTTAAAACAATATGATAATTGGTTGACTGACAAAACTATTTTCTTTTAGATAATATTTATGAATAAGATATGATAATAATTTTTTAAAGTATGGTTTTTGATAAATTTTATTTATAATTATAAAAAAGGATGTTTAAAGTAATTTATATGGGTAAGATGCGATACACTGTTAAATGACTGTCTCTGGATTTTATGACAACCATGAGTAAAAATGAATTTTATAAAGATTATGTTTAAGATGATTTTTTTAATTTAAAAAGGACTTACTTTATTATTATAAATTGATTTTTATAAAAACATTATTAGTTGGTTCTTTCGAGTAAAGTCGGTTTTGGGTTATAACACCCCCCCCGCCCCCCCCCCCCACCTTCCTATCTTTTCATTTATCAATCTTGATACGTATTGTTATTTGTTATGCGTTTATTTTGTCGTGGTACGCTTGTTGATTCTTTCGTTTGTGTTTTCTATCGGTACATATATTCTATCCCTTCTTTTGGGGATTCTTATGACATTTGTCGCATCTATTTCCATATGTGAAATCCTTTAGTTGTTTCCTGCCTATGATTCGTTTGTTTGCTACCCTATTCGATAGTTCGTAACCCTTAGGATTCGTTTGATATACGTTTTATTCGATCAAGTCACTCTCTGTGAGGAGCACATGTGTTGTCAGGAAGAAGGACGGTTCATTTCAAATGTGCCTAGACTATCGAGAGTTGGACTAGCTGACCACCAAGAATCTCCCCAGGATCGACGACTTGTTCCACCAGTTACAAGTTTCACGTTATTTCTCTAAGATAGATATTCGTTCCGGTTACCATCAGTTTAGAGTACATGGAGAAGATATTCTCAAGACGGCATTTAGGACGCGATATGGACACTCTGAGTTTACGATTATGCCTTTTGGGTTAACCAATGCACCAGCGTTTTCATGGACTTGAAGAACCTGGTGTGCAAGTTGTATTTAGACAAGTTTTACATTTTGTTTATCGATGATATCTTGATCTACTCGAAGTTTAAGGAGGATCACGAGGTTCATTTGAAGTTGGTGTTGGAGCCGCTAAAGAAGGAAAAGTTGTTTACCTAGTTTTCCAAGTATGAATTCTAGCTAAAAGAAGTGTGTTTTCTCAGACACGTGGTTAACAGCAATGATATTCACGTAGACTCTAGTAAGATAGAAGCAATGAAGAATTAAAAAGTACCTAAGATGCCATCCGGGATACGATCATTCCTGGGATTGGCAGGTTACTACCGACGTTTCATAGTAAATTTTTCTAAGATTGCTAAACCCCTTACTTCACTTGATCTGAAGAATATGAAGAATAGGAGGTGGGCCAAGGAACAAGAGGAAGCTTTTCAGATGTTGAAGGGAAATTTGTGAAATGCACAAATATTGTCATTGCTTGATGGATCCAAAGAGTTTTGTAGTTTACTGCGACGCGTTAAATCAAGGATTAGGTTGTGTACTCATGCAAAGAGGCAAGGTAGAGAACGCGACAGAAAAATTCCGTGTGGCCTGGACCAACTAATGGAAAGAAAGGAAGGGGAGGTATGTATTTATTATGGGTTCCATTAATAGGTGATGTAAGGACATTAATGATGGACGAGGCTCATGCATCAAGGTACTTGGTAAATTCAGGAGCGGATAAGACGTACTATGACCTTAGAGATATGTATGGTGGTCATGTATGGAGAAGGATATTGGTTTCCTCTGTTAGTAATTGTTTGATTGTTTAAAGGTGAATTTTTTTATGAAAGACAAAAGACCTTCAGGTTATTGTAACAACTAGAGATACCCGAGTGGAAGTAGGATATAATAACTATGGACTTTCTTACAAGGTTGCCAAGATCAAGTAGTGGGTATGATACGAATTGGGTAATAGTCGATAGACTGACTAAGGTATGCCCATTACATGGTAGTACGTAAAGATTTTAAAATGGAGAATTTGGCGAGACTTTACACTAATGAGATAGTAACAAGGCATAGAGTGCATGTGTCGATCATCTCAGATCGTGGTGGAAGATTTACTTCGAGGCTTTGGTAGACATTGCAGAAGGCATTGAGAACACGGCTAAAACATGCGTATGACTTATCATCCTCAAACGGATAGACAAAGTAAGCGTACCATTCAGACTTTGAAGGATATGTTGAGAGCGTGCGTGATTGATTTTTTTTGTGGTAATTAGGATACTCGTCTACCCTTAACTGAGTTTTCTATAATAATAGTTATCATTCGGGTGTTTGATGTGCTCTATTTAAAGCGTTGTATGGAAGGAAGTGTAGGTCACATGTTCTGTAGGCTGAAGTTGGAGAAAGTGGTTTGATTAGGCTGAGTTGGTACAAGAGACAACCGACAAGGTAGTCTTGATCAAGGAGAAGCTCAAAGCGGCTAGAGATTGCCAAAAGAGCTATGTTAGCAATATGCGTAAACATTTAGAGTTGAAGTTGGTGATAAAGTGATGTTGGAAGTGTCGTCTTGGAAAGATGTAGTGCGTTATTAGTCGAGGGGGATTGAGATTCTTAGTTTTCGTAAATGTTTACTTCATAACATTGCGTGAGGACACGGCAATACCTTAGTATGGGGGATTTTGGTATGTGCTTAATTACACATACCTTTTACCTTTAAAAACGAGCTAAAATAACCAAAAACGGACTTAAAATGCCAAATATACGCTTGTTTTGCTAATTGTATTGTGCAGGAACGGATAACTAAGAAAAGGACGAAAAACAAAGCCAAAACGACAAAACCGGACTCGGAATGGAAAAGACTGTGAAAGACAAAGCCAAATCGAAGCCGAAAAGTCAATCAAGTCAAAAAGTCAACAGAAAAGTCAACTGGTCAAAGTCAAAGTCAACACCGACATGGTCAAGCCAAAAGTCAAGAAAAATAAGTTTGAGGGTTGAATTTGTTAAAACCCTAAACTTGTTTAAAGAAGAAAAAGAAGAGAAGGGTGAAAACCGCCAAATTGGCAAAGTTGTACTCCAAGGGGCATTTCTGCCAATAGCAAAGACTTGTACACACAAGGACTTGTGGTGCAATTTGTTATATAACCCTCAGGGGGTGTTTTTGCCAAGTTTTCAAAGTTATTTAACCACAAGGACGTACGGTGCAATGAAACTTAACACCATGAGGGACCAACTTTGCCCAATCCCTAAACCTTTGCCCTGTCACTCTTTTTTTTATAACCAGTTTTTCCCGCCTTTTTCCCCCACAACCAAACTCACGGGTTCACCTCAACCCTTTTACCCTGTAACCCCAATTCCCCCATGGACAAACCTTCCCCTCCTCCTCCACTAAACTTTCCCAGCTGTAAGATTGCCAAGTTGGCAATCCCACACTTCTCAATAACTCATCCAACGGCTGTGATGATTGATTTTTGAAGAATTGAAGGCCAGGATTGTTTGTGCTTTCCTTAGCACTCTCACAACAAACACAATGCACTTTATGTGTCTACAAAGAAACACAAAAGGAAGAAGGCAAGAAGTGAAGACATAGTCGTTTTTCACTATAAAAAGGATTGTAAAGCCATTGTGGCTAATATGTAGTTTTAAGGTAGTTTTTTAAGTAGTTTTTTAGTTCAAGTGAGTTAGCCGTTTTAATTTCGAATTGTAATTTTCTTTAGAATTCTTGTAATCGTTTTTTTTATATCAAGTCTATTTTCAGTTTAAGCTCTCATTTTTTACTTCAATTCTGTTCTATAAGCTTTTCTAGTTGCTCTTATAAGTTTTTCTCATTCTACTTACACAAGTCAAAGTTTTTTAAAAAAAGTCAAATAAAGTCAACTGTTGGTCAAATAAGCTCAAATTAGCTTATTTTATCTTTTCTTGTTTTAAAAGTGTTTTAATGACACTAGAAGCTTTTTAAAACTGTTTTTAGTCTATTTGAGTTCATAAGTGTTCATTTGATTTTTTTTGGAAGCTAAAAGGAGTAATAAGCTAATATAGCTTATTGAGCTTTAAGCTCATTGGTTTAGAGGCTAAGGAGCCATTAGGTTCATGATTTAAGCCACTCACTCAACAAGAGTGGCTTGGTTCTGAGACAACACAACTTCAGGTTTTATTTTCTTAATTTCATAAGTAGAATTTGAGCTTAATAAACTAGCTTATTCTTGACTTTGTGTGAACTAAATCATGTTCAATTTTGTTTAGTTTGTTTAGATATGCATTTGCTTTAAAGTTTTTATAGTTAGAATACCTTAATTAGTAGTTTCTTTTAAAACTGTCATTGTTAGTGTAATAAGCTAGGAGAGAAAGTAGCTTATTACTACTAATAAGCTAGGATTTTTACTGTTCAACTAGCTTAATTAGGTTAGTTCTAGGTTGAGTAGCTAAAAGGTTTTAGCTGAATTAGTTTTTAAATAGTTTTTAAGTACAAGTTAGTTTTGACAGATAGATTAAGGGAGTGTTTGGTTCAAGCTGTTTTTGACTCTAAAAGTCAACACAACTTTGTTAAAACACTTTACACAGCTGAGTTAAGTCATAACTTCAAGTTTAGAACAGGTTTTAGAAGTTAGTTCTTAGAAATTCAAAGTTTATAGTTTAAAAATAGTGATTTAACACCAGGACAGTTTTATTGTGCAAGTGATTTTAGTGTTAGGTGATTCAAGGCATTTTAGAGTCCAAGCTTAGTTAATATAGGTAGAAATACATGTATTGAGTTAGTGTAAGAGTTTTTAAGGTGGTAATTCAGTCTGTA
>BQNB010004938.1:3757-21517 GCA_026074375.1 Tanacetum coccineum | reverse complement strand
CAAGCAAGTATTCTAAGGTATTCGGGTTAAACTAGGGTTGGAATATACAATCGTACATATACGATTTGGGTTATACAAACTCAGGTTTACTACATACCACTCGACACTACTCTTCAAGGAGCTAGGACCCTTGTAAGTGTCTTAGCTTATGTCATGTTTAAGTTTTATGTTTCCCTTTATATGTCACAGGGCATGATTTTCTTGTGTTAACAAACTAAAACATAGGTCATGCCTAGCATGGCACAACCCATGTCCACATTTACTAAATTGCAACACGTAAGACTTGTGTGGTGCTAGGACATGATAAAACATGTAAAACGTGATTTAAAAATGAGCTAAGGCTTAAACGTTCTCATTTAATTACAAGTATGGAAACCAACGCGAATACTAACACCTATACATGAAGTACTCAAAACATATACGTAAACTTTTCATGTAAACTTGATGGCTTGGCTCGAGAAAGGGTATATTGGCTAGTAGAGCTTTTACATGTATTAAACACGAGCCATAGGTAAGCTAAATAAGCTCAAAGTGCTCGGTTTGTGGTTAACACCATGAACACAAACCATACGCACCCATAGTGGGCGTATATATCCACTATTGGGCCATGTAGCATACCAAGGGTTAACATGGCTTAAGGTTTTGGCTTATAATGGAATTAGGGTGCTTAACAAGGACTTGAGGACTTAACTAAAACCCTAACGGAACCTTAGAACTAGTAATAAGCTTAACGGACCACTAACGGGCTTATTAAACCCAACAACCCACTAATGGGCCAAACAGGCCCAACAAGCCGTTACTATGGGGTCCACAGCTTATTAATAAGCTTCTTGAGCTTATTAAAGGGTCTAATATACTTATGGGACTTATATGGGCCTTAATATACATCAGACCCTTAATGGGCTTGACAACCCATTATCATGGCCAAAATGGGTCCATAAGCCACGAATACGCTTAAACAGCTTATTTGTGAGCTTATGCGGCTTATTGAGCTTATGATAGACTTAGAAAGACTAATGGACCTTATGGATCTATTCGGCTTAAGGTTATTGGGCTAACGAGCCCAATAAGCCCAAATAAGCTTATCCGAGCTTATTTATAAGCTGTCACAGCTTATATGGCTTATTGGAAGTCTAATAAAGCCTTTTACCACTTTTCAAAACTTATTTGGACTTAAAAGGTAAATTTTGGAAGTTAAAGGACTAGAAGTGTAAAACTTGGAACTTAAGGGTTAAAACTGTCTAAATTAAATTCTCTATAGTTTAGGGACTATTTTTATCACTTCTAAAACATAAGGGGCTGTTTGAAAATATAAGGACCAAAAGTGTGACTTTTCTAAAGTTAAAGGGTTAAAGGTGTAATCATGGAAACCTAAGGGTTTAAAATGTAAATAACCTATTTTCATAAACATAAGGACTGTCTTTGTAAATATAGAAAACCTAAGGATATTTTATGAACAAAAGTGATTTTAATAAACATTTAACGTATCGGATGAGTTATAATATTTATCGGATACTATACAAATTAAAGCACGATTTAATAAATATATATATATTTATTAATAACGCTTATACATATACTTGAACGTGTGTAATCGTATACCTTCCCAAGAGCCAACAAGTAAAGACAACTACAATAAACATGTGCACCACCACACAAGTGATAACATTATATATAAACTATCAAATTTATTGTCGTTTATGCATTAAGTCGTTAGCCTAAACTTGTAGACTAAGACTGGCCGTATTTACTTAGGTATTTGACGGTGAGATTCATTTGCCATACTTGGATATATTTATCATTCACAGGGGACTACCTACTAAGGTGAGTTCATAGCCCCCATGCTTTTCAATTATTTAAATGTTTTACATCTTTGGGGTGAGAACATGCTTTGTTTTACAAATTGGACGCAAGGGTACATTTTATACAATGATTACGTGTTTTGCCTAAGTAGCGATAACCCATTGAGCCCTTTATCATGAACTGTCAATTACTAGATTGTAAGCGCGAGTGTTATAAATAGATCTATTTGGGATTGACGTCCCCGTTTGGGTGAGTAGCGCTCACTGTGCCGGTTTGCCGGACAACAAACGTATACCATGTCGGATTTGGGATGTTGCGGGTTAGAACATCATTCACGGGCATTGTTGGCAATTTATTGCATTCATACCTGTCGAGCTTCAGTGTCATGAGCTTAGGAAAACGTAATTACTTTTTATGATGTTTGCATTTGTTGCTTAATCATACACTTGGAAATCTTGCGGTCCTACAATTGATTTACATAAACCTATGAATTCACCAACTTTATGTTGACGTTTTAAGCATGTTTTTCTCAGGTCAATAAGGCACGAGGTGCCCAGATACATTGGGGGTCACTCTTTGGAGAGAGTCAATACTAAAGATTTGGGTCGTATTACATTTTGGGAACATTTGTTATAAACCGAAATCTTTACTTATATTGTCGAACAATTTGAAGCCATGAGCTTATGTAATGAACAAGTATTTTGTTAATCCAATGTATCTTTTTAAAACGACACGTTTAGTGGTCGTTCTCATATCTTGTGCTATTGATCTATGAAGTAACGCCCTCGGATATTCAACATTCCGCTGCAACCCAGATTTGGGGGTGTTACAGATTGGTATCAAAGCCAAGGTTATAGAGAACCAGGTCAAATGTTTTTACTTGGACTATAACATTTTCGAACATACAAAAGGATTTTCATGGGACATTCATTCATACACTACTTGTGCATTAGTTAGGTATACTAGATGTTGCATGGTTCACATACGTGTTTATAATATATTAAGTATATTATTATGGGTCTTATATATGTACTAATGTAAACTTTGTTTGAGTGTTACGGATTTATTTATGTTTTCTGCATCATTTGCGGTTACCTACACATCTGTCTACACCAATTCAGAGTCAGGGAGAGTCTTTTAGGGAGCTGATGAAGAGATGTCTGATGGAGGTTC
This sequence comes from Tanacetum coccineum, assembly GCA_026074375.1. Taxonomy (NCBI): domain Eukaryota; kingdom Viridiplantae; phylum Streptophyta; class Magnoliopsida; order Asterales; family Asteraceae; genus Tanacetum; species Tanacetum coccineum. The sequence continues at coordinate 18,541 of BQNB010004938.1, read as the reverse complement.
TCCACGAATCATCATATACGGATACGATGGACTCCCTATGCAGCCAGTAGCCCCACCATCACCGGATTACATACCTGGTCCTGAGGAGCCACAGGCACCACTTCCACCGGACTTTGTTCCTGAGCCTGTGTACCCTGAGTTCTTAGTGTCATCTGATGCCGAGGCATCGATAGAGGAGCAGCCTGATGCTGCTGATGCTTCACCAAAAACCTTATCTCCGGGTTATGTAGCTGACTCTAATCCGGAGGAGGATCCAAAGGAGGATCCAGAGGAGGATCCTGAGGAGAAGCATAATGATTATCCCGCTGACGGAGGGGATGACGATGATGATGAAGATGATGATGACGATGACGATAATGATGATGATGCTGATGATGAGGATGAGGAGACCTCTGATGACGAGGAGGAAGAGGAGCACCTAGATCCGGCAGACCCTTCTGTCATACCTGTTGTTGACCCTATTCCCTCAGCTAGGGATACAAAGGCATTCGAGGCTGAGTAGCCTGCACCTGCACATGGATTGCCTCAGACTATAGTCCCTTTTTCTCAGACACTTCTCCGTAGGGCACGGAAGACTGTCAGACTTGAGCCACCTATGTCACCATCTATAGAGGCACGCATTGCCGAGTATGCTGCTTTACCTACACCACCATTACCACCACCATCTCCACTATTACCTTGGTCATCTCCACTACCCTAGATTCCCTCACCACCACTACCACTACCTACTGCTAATAGCCTTACTTATGTTGAGGCACCAGTAGGCTATAGAGCAGTTGGGATTAGGATGGGAGCTTCATCACCACCTGTACCCGCATCATTACCATTACCATCATCCCCACTACCACCACTACCACCCTCATTGTTCCTACCACCAGTCGACCGCATGGAGGATATTCTCGAGGATGAGTTACCACCTCGTAAGAGGTTATGTTCGACTACTCCCACATCAAGGTATGAGGTGGGGGAGAGTTCGACTGCTGCCCCTACACCGACTAGAGGTCATAGGGTAGATTATGGGTTTATTGACACTCTGGATGCCGAATCCAGAAGATAGAGAGCCGAGGCGGTTGGCTATGGGATTAAGGATACTTGGGTAGACCCGAGAGAGGCTGCCAAGGAGGTAGCACCGGCGACCCTTGAAGGGGTCAATACTAGGGTGACCGAGCTTGCTACAGTTCAGGAGCAGGATACCCAGGATATCTATGCTGTGATAGAGGATACCCATGACAGACAGACTCAGATATTTCAGAGTGTTGAGGCATTGGTCGATGATAGGCAGTACCACTATGAGACTGCACGACTCTTAGATCAGGAGGCTCTAGTCTCCCGAGAGGCTTGGGCACATTCGGTGGGACTTAGTTTGGCAGTCCATAATGAGATTCGGGGATACAAGACTTACACTTGGATGCAGGATCACCGTATCGATGCGCAGGAGTCATTGATAGCGACGCTGGTTACATAGGTTTCATCACTACAAGGACATTTGGCGATGGCTCTAGGAGAGATTCGAGCACTCTAGGCTAGAGATCAGACTCGTGTAGATGCTCCCGAGGGCGCTGGTAGTAGTGCCTTGGTTTACTTTTCATATTCATAGCTATCATTGTAAGCCGTCTAAGTATTATGGATATTATCCCACTTAGCACGCATATAGGATTTGTACTTTTCAATTATTGTATCAGACAATCATGTATGTTTTCCAATTATATATGAGATGTTGTATTATGTCATGTCGATCTCAATTCTGTTATGTGTTGTGATCCCAGTCATGTTATATAATCACTGTGTGATGTGATCTTGTTATATATAATGTGTTATATTATGTTATGTTGATCTCAATTCTGTTATGTGTTGTGATCCCAGTCATGTTATATAATCACTGTGTGATGTGATCTTGTTATATATTGTACCCATGCCATGTTGTGATGTTTATGAAAACTCACGTGTTTTATATTGTTGTGATTTAGAACAATATACCACCAAAAAAAACCTCTACTGCTGTAAGGACTGCTACAAGGACTGTTGTTGCTGATGCAGCTGTTGCCCTAATGATTGCTGCTGCTATTGAGCAACTGATCACAGAACGAGTTTCTGTGGCACTTGCCAATCATTAAACTCCTCGTTGAAATAGACTAATGGCCATGGCGACGGAAGCCACACTTCTGACACTGGAATTAGAGGAATTGTACACACTCCTGGTAAGTGTACGTACAAGGACTTTCTGAATTGTAAGCCTCTTACTTTTAAAGGTACTGAAGGAGTGGTTATGCTGTCATAATGGTTCGAGAATATGGAGTCAGTGTTCTATATCAGCAACTGTGTTGTGGAGAACCAAGTTAAGTTTGCTACATGCACTTTCCTTGGAAATGCTCTAACATGGTGGAACTCCCACATGAAGACTGTTACTCAAGATGTTTGCTATTCTAATTGAACCGGACGCACAAAAGAAGATGATGACAGTCAAATACTGCCCAAGGGGTGAAATCAAGAAGTTGGAAATTGATCTCTAGAACCTAAAAGTAAAAGGTACTCCTCGAAACAACACTAATAGTCATGGCGATGGAAGCCACAATTTTGGCACTGGATGTGTGGATGCATGTTTCCCGAGGAATCAGACGAAGTTGAGAAGTATGTTGGTGGACTTCCTTATATGATTCGGGGAAATGTAATGTCATATCGGCTTTAGATGATAAAGGAAGCAATTGAGTTTACTAATGATCAGATGAACCAAAAACTCCTTACTATTACTGAAAGGCAAACTGAGCAGAAAAGAAAGTTGGATTTCAATACTGGGAAAATGCAGGGGTACCAACAACAAAACAAGAGGCAAAACACTGGGCGAGCTTACACTGCTGGGCCTAGTGAGAAGAGGGAGTACATGGGATCATTGCCCTTGTGTACAAAATGAAACTATCACCACAAAGGGCCATGTGCTCCAGGTGTAATAAATTCAAGAAGATCGGTCATCTGGCTCGTGACTGTAGGAGTTCTGGTCCCAACAACAATAACAACAATCGTGGGAACTCCGAAGCAACTCAAAATGCTGTCACTTGCTATGAGTGTGGTGTTCAGGGGCATTACAAGAAAGACTGCCCGCAGTTGAAGAATGGAAACCGTGGTAATCAACGTGGGAATGGCAATGCTTCAGCCAAGGTTTATGTGGTGGGCAATGCGGGAACAAACTCGGACTCCAACGTCGTTACGGGTACGTTCCTTCTAAACAACCACTATGCTTCTATCTTATTCGATACTGGTGTCGATAGGAGTTTTGTATCTACCACATTTAGTTCCTTAATTGATATCACACCAATTGTATTAGACCATTATTATGATGTGGAACTAGCCGACGGGAAAGTAATTAGGATAAACACTATCATCCGGGGTTGTATAGTAAATTTCTTAAACCATCCATTCAACATCAACTTAATGCCCGTAGAACTTGGTAGTTTCGACGTCATAATCGGCATGGATTGGTTGTCGAAGTACCACGCTGTCATTGATTGTGCCAAAAAGATCGTTCGTATTCCCTGGGGAAATGAAACCTTAATGATCTACGGTGACGGAAGCAATCAGGGAAATGAGACTTGTTTGAATATCATTTCGTGCACCAAAACTCAAAAATATTTGCTAAAAGAACACCATGTCTTTTTGGCACATATTACTATGAAGAAGACTGAAGGTAAGTCGGGGGAGAAGCGACTTGAGGACGTACCAATCGTTCGAGATTTTTCCGAAGTATTTCCTGAAGAATTGACGGGTCTCCCACCGACTCAACAAGTGGAATTCCAAATCGATCAGATGCCTGGTGTTACACCTATAGCACGAGCACCTTATCGATTAGCTCCTTTCGAAATGAAAGAGTTGTCGGAGCAACTGCAAGAACTATCCGACGAGGGCTTTATAAGACCCAGTTCCTCATCTTGGGGAGCTCTGGTCTTGTTTGTCAAAAAGAAGGACGGATGATTCCGGATGTGCATCGACTATCGGGAATTGAATAAGCTGACGGTGAATAATCGTTATCCTCTCCTAAGGATTGATGATTTGTTTGATCAACTACAAGGGTCCAGTGTCTATTCGAAAATAGACTTGCGGTCGGGTTATCATCAGCTTAGAGTACGAGAAGAGGATATTCCGAAGACGGCATTTAGGACTCAGTATGGTCATTACGAGTTCCAAGTGATGCCATTTGGGTTGATGAACGCACCGGCAATATTTATGGATCTCATGAATCGGATGTGCAAACCATACTTAGATAAGGTTGTAATTGTCTTTATTGACGATATATTAATTTATTCAAAGGACAAGAAGGAGCACAAAGAGCATCTTAGGTTAATCCTGGAGCTACTGAAGAAAGAGGAATTGTTCGCTAAATTCTCAAAATGTGAATTTTGGATTCCTAAGGTATAATTTCTTGGTCACGTGATTGACTATCAAGGCATTTACGTGGATCCCGCCAAGATCGAATCTATCAAAGATTGGGCATGTCCTAAAACACCAAAGGAGATTCATCAATTTTTAGGTCTTGCTGGATACTACCGAAGATTCATTGAAGGATTTTCAAAAATCGCTAAGCCAATGACCAAACTTACTCAGAAGAAAGTCGCCTTTGAATAGGGTAACAAGCAGGAAGCAGCTTTTCAAACATTGAAAAGTAAGTTGTGTAGCGCACCTATTTTAGCTCTCCCTCAAGGAGCTGAGAACTTCATTGTGTATTACGATGCGTCGCATAAATGATTGGGTGCGGTACTAATGCATAACGAGAAAGTGATTGCTTATGCATCACAACAATTGAAGATTCATGAGAAGAACTATACTACTCATGATTTGGAACTTGGTGCAGTAGTGTTTGCTTTAAAGCTTTAGAGACACTACTTGTATAGAACCAAGTGTACGGTGTTCATAGATCATAAGAGCTTACAGCACATTCTTAACCAAAATGAGTTAAACATGAGGCAATGTCGTTGGTTGGAGTTGCTCAGTGATTACGACTGTGAAATTCGTTATCACCCGGGGAAAGCAAACGTAGTAGCTGATGCCTTAAGCCGTCAGGAATGGATTGAGCCATTACGAGTTCGAGCCTTAGTCATGACTATTGGTTTGAATCTTCCCAAACAAATTTTGGAAGCTCAAATAGAAGCACAAAAACCAGAGAACATCAAGAATAAAGACGTGGGTGGTATGATCAGGAAGGATATACCGAAGGAAAGGCTAGAACCCTACGCCGACGTAACCCTATGCTTAAACGGCAGGAGCTGGTTGCCATGTTATGGTGACTTGGGGACTGTGATCATGCACGAGTCCCACAAAACAAAATACTCTATCCATCCGGGATCTGACAAAATGTATCAAGACATGAAAAAGCAATATTGGTGGCCCAATATGAAAGCCGGTATCGCCACCTATGTCCGCAAATGTTTAACAGGTGCTAGAGTCAAGGCCGAACACCAAAGACCATCGGGTTTGTTGGTGCAATCCGAGATACCGCAATGGAAATGGGATAACATCACAATGGACTTTGTCACAAAGCTTCCTAAGTCATCGCAAGGATATGACACCATTTGGGTGATTGTTGACCGACTTACTAAGTCTGCAATCTTTACCCCAATGAGAGAAACTGACCTTACAGGGAAATTGGCAAGAATGTACATAAAGGAAGTAGTCACGAGACATGGAATACCTGTCTTAATCATCTATGATCGTGATCCTAGATTCTCATCGAACTTCTGGAAGTCAATACAGATGTTAGCAAGTGCTTGATTGTGGATCGACTTACAAAATCTGCTCACTTCTTGCCAATAAGGGAGAATGATCCATTGGACAAGTTGGCAAGGTTGTACCTGAACAGGATAGTAGCAAGACACGGAATACCTGTTTCAATCATCTGTGATCGTGATGGGAGGTTCACATCAAACTTCTAGAGATCATTTCAGAAAGCTTTAGGTACAGATCTGAGTATGAGCACCGCGTATCATCCAGAAACCAACGGTCAGAGCGAGAGGACTATTCAAACTCTTGAGGACATGCTACGTGCTTGCGTGATCGATTTTGGAAAGGGCTGGGTTAAGCATTTGCCATTAGCCGAATTTTCGTATAACAACAGTTATCACGCTAGCATAAAGGCCGCACCTTATGAGGCACTTTATGGCCGAAAATGTCGATCACCTGTGTGCTGGGCCGAAGTTGGAGAAGCTCAACTGACTGGTCCGGAAATGATCCAAGAAACAACGGAAAAGATTGTCCTGATCAAGCAGAGAATTCAAGCTGCTCAGGATCGACAAAAGAGCTACGCTGATTTGAAGCGAAAGCCGATGGAGTTCGAAGTTGGGGATAGGGTTATGCTCAAGGTCTCACCTTGGAAAGGGGTTGTACGATTCGGTAAGCGGGGCAAGTTGAACCCGAGATATGTCAGACCTTTCAAGGTGTTTGCCAAGGTTGGGAAGGTTGCCTACAGGCTGGAACTTCCTCAAGAATTGAGCAGGGTTCACCATACTTTCCATGTGTCTAATATGAAGAAATGTTACGCTGACGAACCATTAGCCATGTCGTTGGAAGGAATTCACATTGATGATAAGCTCCAGTTTGTGGAAGATCCAGTTGAAATCATGGAACGGGAGATCAAACGATTAAAGCGAAGCTAGATACCATTGGTTAAGGTTCGCTGGAAATCTAAGACAGGTCCTGAGTTCACCTGGGAACGTGAAGATTCGTTCAAAAAGAAATACCCACAACTTTTCACAAACCGGGCTTCGTCAACCACTACAAGGTCTTAAGGTTTGAGGGCAAAGCTCTTTTAACGGGTGGAGAGTGTAACCTTTCATATTTTTAGGTTATTTTATGACTCATATTATCTTCACTATTTATTTTAGTCCGGTGCGTGTTTACTTTTATTTTAAACATATAGGCTAAATCGCGTAGACTAGAAATAATCATTCAACGTAAACGGTCACTAAATAAATTGAGGTTTCCGCCTAGCAAGTGTTATATAATTATTAGGAGGATAATTATTAACTTTGCGCGTTTTATTCTTGTTGGACACGTAAAAGAGTTACATTTCGCAATAAAAATACCTTTAGACATACCCCGGAAATACCTAGACTTACCTGGACTCAAACCAATAACCACTTTTAATCCCTAAACACGAAAATTATTCAATTTTCGTGTTACTAAGCCAAGAAGGCCGATTATAGCTCAAATAAAACACAATGTCCATTGTGTAAAGCTAAAACCTAAACTAAAGCTTGTAAATCTTGTACAATTATCTCCTAATTAAAGAATGTACTTGTATATCTTGCATGAGATTTCAAAACCCTTTCTTTCCCTATAAGCCTACTCGTCCCACCCTCCCTAAACAACTAGCAAATCTCGTAATGTCCTATATTAAGTACATGTATAACAAGGGTTTAATTAAGGCTTGTCCTTAATGTTCCTATCAAACCTAATACATAATGGGTAATAACCACTTTGGATCCCTTCTTTGCTCTTGGAAACCTGCGGCCAACACTCACCATACACATACCATAAGATTTTCAAATCTCAAGTATCTTGTACTATGATCTTGTAATTAAGATGTGTACTTAGGAGGTAATAACAAAACCATTTGAGATTAACTAAGTCTAACCGAAACCACCTATTAGGGCATAGTTTGGTTTAGATTAAGAACTAGGAAAGCTAACTAATCTTGAGCCTATATAAACCCACTCATACTTGACACTTAACACTTCTTACCACTCTTAAACACACAAACTCTCTCAAAGCAGAACCATCCTTATTTCCCTCATTGTTTCGGGTCATACCGTAGCCGAGACATAACACCCACACAAACATGACATCATACAAGTATTCTAAGGTATAATCTAGTGATCATTAAGCTAGGATTATACGTCTAAGGGTTTGGAAGCACGGAAGGATTCAGGTTAAGCTAAGATACGATTATACGATCAAGTGTACATGTAGGGTTGTCATTCTACACGTCCAAACTCGAAACCAAGACTCTAGGACCTTTGTAAGTCGCGTTCTAAGATTATATATGTTCGTATCATAATTGTTTCTTTGGTTGCTAGTCGATTTGGTCACGTTAGTTTGTAGATAACAAACTAACGTGAGCTTGTGTATGCATAATGCAAAGCATACATGTTATACGTATGTACATATGTACATTATTACTTGTGTGGTGCTAAAATGATGTTAACATATATAAAAATGAGGCTTATCAAGACTAGGGCTTATGAGGTTTCATTAAAATCAATTTGCACAAAAACTTACACGTAAACTTTTCATATAAACTCGATGGCTTGGCTTGGGAACGTATATTCTAACTAATTGAACGGTTGCATGTATAGTATAAGACATAGAAGCGTTCCTAATAAGCTTAATTTGATCGACATATGGTCGAAGGTTATGAAACACAAACCAAACGCACCATAGTGAACCATAGGTTCACTGTTGGGCTACGAAGCCCATGTATGGGACAAACAAGCTCATAGGATGGCTTATGTATGACTTAAAGAGCATAATAGTATCTTAATGTGCTTAACAAAACCCTAACTAAACCCTAAAACCACTAATAAGCTTAACGGACCCCTAACAGACCTTGTTGGGCCAAATAGTCCATTAACGGATGATTAATGGGCCCAACAGTTCGTTAACCAGGACCCCAGCTTATTACGAAGCTCACTAAGCTTAAAGAAGGTTTAGAGAGCTTATTGAACTTAGTTGTTTGATCGTATACACATAGAAACCATGCTTGATTTTTAATGGACATAATGGCCCATTAGCGAGGCCTAATATGGGCCCAACAACCCCTAATAAGCTCGAGCATGCTTAATCGGGAGCTTATTCAGATTTGCGGGCTTATTAGAAGCATAGATTGCTAATGGACCTAAGGATAATGAACTTACACTTTTAAAACCCTTAATGGACCCAAATGCCCATTATCGTGGCTTATGGCTTATGGGATAAGTCAGTAAGCCAAAACAGTTTATTTAAACTAAATTAACTTAATTGTATCAAAACCTACTTGAAAAACTAGCTAAACACTTTATTAGACCTTAAAGGCTTAATTCGAATTTGTTATTGGGCTAAAAAGTCTAATAAGCCTAAATAAGCTCATCCGAGCTTATTGATAAGCTCAAACAGCTTATTTTGCTTAATTAAGCTTACTGGAGTCTTTTGCCACTTGTTAGAACTTAAACGCTGTGATTTTTACAAGTTTAGGGACTAAAGGTGTCCAAATGGAAACTTAAGGGTTAAAACTGAATTTATAAAGTTTTAGGGACTGTTTTGTTACTTCTAAAACTTAAAGAGGCTGTTTTGAAAGTATAAGGACTTAAAGTGTAAATATTATATTTTCATAAACCTAGGGATTGTTTTTGTAAATATAAAAAAACCTAAGGGTATTTTATGAACGAAAGTGATTTTAATAAACACTTAGCGAATCAGACAAGTTATAATATTTATCGAATATTATACAAATTAAAACACGACTTAATAAATATGTATATTTATAAATGACATTTATACATATACTTGAACGTGTGTAATCGTATACCTCCCCAAGGGCCATCAAGTAGAGACAAATACAATAAATATGTGCACCACCACACAAGTGATAACAGTATATATAAACTAGCAATTTATTAGAGTTTATGCATTAAGTCGTTAGCCTAAGCTTGTAGACTAAGAATGGCCGTATTTACTTAGGTATTTGACGGTGTGACTTATTTGCCATACTTGGATATATTTACCATTCACATGGGACTACCTACTAAGGTGAGTTCATAGCCCCATGCTTTTCAATTATTTAAATGTTTTACATCTTTGGGGTGAGAACATGCTTTGTTTTACAAATTGGACGCAAGGGTACATTTTATACAATGATTACGTGTTTTGCCTAAGTAGCGATAACCCACAGAGCCCTTTATCAAGAACTGTCAATTACTAGATTGTAAGCGCGAGTGTTATAAATAGATCAATTTGGGATTGACGTCCCCGTTTGGGTGAGTAGCGCTCACTGTGTCGGTTTGCCGGACAACAAACGTATACCATGTCAGATTTGGGATGTTGCGGGTTAGAACATCATTCACGGGCATTGTTGGCAATTTATTGCATTCATACATGTCGAGCTTCAGTGTCATGAGCTTAGGAAAACGTAATTACTTTTATGATGTTTGCATCTGTTGCTTAATCATACACTCGGAAATCTTGCGGTCCTACAATTGATTTACATAAACCTATGAATTCACCAACTTTATGTTGACATTTTAAGCATGTTTTTCTCAGGTCAATAAGGCACGAGGTGCCCAGATACATTGGGGGTCACTCTTTGGAGAGAGTCAATACTAAAGATTTGGGTCGTATTACATTTTGGGAACATTTGTTATAAACCGAAATCTTTACTTATATTGTCGAACAATTTGAAGCCATGAGCTTATGTAATGAACAAGTATTTTGTTAATCCAATGTATCTTTTTAAAACGACACGTTTAGTGGTCGTTCTCATATCTTGTGCTATTGATCTATGAAGTAACGCCCTCAGATATTCAATATTCCGCTGCAACTCAGATTTGGGGGTGTTACAGATTGGTATCTAGAGCCAAGGTTATAGAGAACCAGGTCAAAAGTTTTCGTCTGGACTATAACCATTTTCAAACACTGCATTCACAAATGGGGTTTGCACGGGACACACATACATTACTTGTTTGCAATCTAGCATATGTGCTTACATGACATACACTATTTTAGCATTAGTAGCTTACTAAGTGCTTGCATGATTGATATATGAGTATATAAATTATATTACATATATTACTATAAGAGTCTTAAAAATTAATACCTATATAAGTTATTTTGTTTTTACAGCAGTCATGTCTTCTGCATCATCTGCGGTTACCTACACTTCCGTCTACTCTAATTCTGAGCCAGGGAGGGTATTTTGGGGAGCTGACGAGGAGCTGTCAGACGGTGGTTCTCCACGAGTCATCGTATACGGATACAATGGACTCCCTATGCAGCCGGTAGCCCCACCATCACCGAATTACATACCTGGCCCCGAGGATCCATAGACACCACCAATACCACATGACGAGGATGAGCGTGAGCCTATGTTCACACAACCACATGATCCTGACTATGTGCCAGAGCCTATGTACCTTAAGTATATACCATTGGAAGATGAGCATGTGTTTTCGACTAAGGAGCAACCATTACCTCCTATTGTTTCACCTACTGCTGAGTCACTAGGATATGTTGTTGAGTCGGATCCAGAAGAGGATCCAAAGGAGTATGAGGATGATGAGACAGATGATGGTCCTGTTGACTATCCTATGGACGGGGGAGAGGATGGAGATGATGATGACGGCGATTCACATGGTGATAACGCCGATGATGAGGATGAGGATGAAGAGGATGAAGATGAGGAGGAGGAGGAGGAGCACTTAGTTCCAGCCGACTCCGTTGTTGTACCTACCGTTAAGCTTGTTTCCCCACCTGAGGGAACAGAGCCTGTTACACCACCACCCTCCACTGATATTACTACCACTAGACCTAGGATTACTGTCCAGCTTTAGGTTTCCATATCCCTTCCACCAGAGGCAGAGGTTGAGAGACTTCTAGCCATGCCTACTCCACCACCATCACCACTTATCTCACTATCACCACCCTCTGTAGGGGAGTGCCTTGCTAGGTGTACGGCCCCATCTGCACATTCATCACCACCACCTGTGCCATCACCATTACTACCATCATCTGGGTGTCCAACCCAAATCCAGACACTCAGGATAGCCTATACTCAGGCCCTTGTTGATGCGGTTATTGCCGCATTACCATCACCTCCACTACCACCACTACCACCATCTCTATACATACCACCACCTGTTGACCGTAGGGATGATATTCTCGAGTCCGAGTGGCTACCTAGCAAGAGGTCGTGTTTGTTTGCTCTAGGCCCCAAGTATGAGGTCGGGGAGAGTTTTACTGCTAGACCTACCAGAGGTCGAAGGGTAGATTATGGGTTTGTCAGCACCTTAGATGTTGAAGAGAGACAACGAGGGATTAGAGAGGTTGGGTATGGTATTATTGATACTTGGGTGGATCCGGCAGAGGCAATTCCTAAGATAGCACCTATGGCCGTGGGAGAGGTCAATACTAGGGTTACAGAGCTGGCTGAGCTCCATGAGCATGATATGCAAGACTTATATGCTCTACTAGAGGATGCTTAGGATAGTAGGACTCGCATATCACAGCGAGTCACTAGGGACTTGCAGCGGGTCGACTTGCTTATGGAGGATAGGATAGCTCATCAGGAGATAGTACTAATTGTAGAGAAGGAGGCCTATGCTTCTTGAGAGGCTTGAGCTCATTTGGTAGGATTGAGTTAGGTAGTTCATTATGAGCTTCAGACCCACCGTGAGCAGGTGTATGCACACGAGTCCTAGATCCAGGCACATCAGACACAGCTACAGCTGCAGGGTACTCTTATTCAGACACAACACCAGATACATGAGACTTGCTCCCAAATGCAGCAGACTGAGATGGCAGAGCTTCCAGAGACTGACCGTAGACATAAGGCATAGATGGTAGAGATTCTCCGAGTGATGAGAGACATGAGACGAGAGATGGGGGACATGCAGGCCGAGTTGTTAGCACTGCGAGAGCAGCAGAGGAGAGCTAGACAGCCAGGACCAGATGTTAGAGTTCCAGATCACCAGGATGCTTCTAGGGATGCGGATAGCCACCTCTAGTGGTTTATGTCATTTTACTTTGCTAGGCAGTTGTTCGGGCATGTTAAGTATTAGGGGTTCTCCCCGCTAGCATGGCCTTAGATCTTTTGTATTGTATTTTGTGTACCAAAAACTATTTCATGTAAAAAAATTTCCAAGTTATGAATGAAATAGATGTGTTATGTTGTACTATATACCTCTCTTGTGTTGTTGTCTTATCTGTAAATTATTGTATGTCTTGTCATGACCTCACGTTTTGTCTCTTGTGATTTAGACGAATCATGGCACCTGTGACGAGACGAGGACCGAATACCCCACCTAACAACACCAACCCAAACAACATGACTCTAGAATCCGTTCAAGCTATGATTGATCAAGCTCTTTTGCGAAACTCCACCAATGGAGACGGAAGCCACAGTTCACATGGGGATAACAGAAGGAATGTACAAACTATACGCCCTTGTTTCTATGCTGACTTCATGAAATGTCAACCTTTGAACTTCAAAGGAAATGAAGGCGTTGTTGGTTTAACCCGGTGGATTGAAAAGATGGAATCAATTTTCAATATCAGTGGTTGTGCTATTGAAAATCAGGTTAAGTTTGGCACCTGCACTCTGTTAAGGGCTGCTTTGACTTGGTGGAATGGTCAGATAAGAACCTTAGGCCCTGATGCATATTCGATGACTTGGGAAGTACTCAAAAGAAAATAACGGACAAGTATTGTCCGCTGGGTGAAATCAAGAAACTAGAAATCGAGTTGTGGAACCTAAAGGTCAAAGGGAACGATGTTCCAACATACACTGAACGTTTCCAAGAGCTAACCCTGATATGTACCAAGTTTGTTGTTAATGAAACTAAGAAGGTTGACAAGTACATCAGTGGACTTCCTGATAACATTTATGGAAATGTCAAGTTTGCCAGACCCAAGACGTTGGATGAGACTATTAAGTTGGCCAACGACTTGATGGATCAGAAACTCTGCACCTACGCGGAAAGGCAAACTGACAACAAAAGAAAGGCTGACGATTCATCCAAAAACAACCATGGCCATCAACAATAATCCTTCAAGAGGCAGAATGTCGCCAAGGTCTACAATATGGGGACAGGTGAAAAGAAGCCGTACGGGAGATCTTTGCCCAAGTGCACCAAGTGCCATTTTTGGAAAAAGACAAAACGTCACACACAAAACATCATGGTTGCACAAAAACATCTACCTACCTAATGGACACTTGTCAAAATTATAGTAAAGTTGCACAGTCTATTAGTCGCACAATACTATGGAAGAAAAACTAAGTGAACCTTTTTTTAAGTAATGCCCTTTTTTGGAAATACTTTTTAAGTAGAAACTAATTGGTGAACTGCAGCTACGTTTGTTTTGTTTATGTAGGAAGAGAAAAATCACTGTAAGTTCGAGAACAAAGGACTCGTATGATCTTATTTTACTTCATAATTGATAATAATCATACCGGCTAAACATGAAAAATACATACACATTACAACAGAACCAATCTTTAGGGAAAAAACAGTAAACCTAAACTACAACTATATTTACATTATTTAGAGCCATAACTATAGCATATATATGTTTCCTACTTCAACACAACAAATTAACAAACTATAAGAAGCACGCGATCATACCCCCACTGGAGTTGATTAAGTTTACAATCTTTACTAAATGATAGTAGAATTCTTCATTGTTTCTGATAAATAGGGGATCCCATTCGTGAACGCTCGCCTACTCGCCTTCTTTTAATAACGTTAACTTCTAAGTAAGTTCATCGATGAAATCATCATTCGCGCGCCTCGTCAATCATATCTTGTCTTAACTTTGTCACCTTGTTGATAATTGCTTCTAAGGATACATCAAATGCATCTTTCAAAGTTTCCAATTTAGAAAGAGGATTAGCGTACATCAGTCTAGGGATCAAATTTATTACCTCTGTTGGAATATGTCCATCGTAAATAATATATGTACGAATTATTCATTCGAGCCTAAGGGGACGCACACGTTAATACGTAAACAATGTTTAATTAGTGTTTTTAGTAAACGAGAAATAAATATTAGTCA